>APFE030010272.1:85555-173759 GCA_000404065.3 Pinus taeda
ACGCTGAGTCCTTCTCTAGAGGGTCCAGCGAGCATATCTTCCAAGCATTCACCTTTGAAGCAAATCTCTCAAGTCAAAAGGTCTCTCTCTCACATACAAGGCAACAAGCTCATGACCTTCCTCAAGCTCAAAGCAATCCTCACACAACACACCAAATGCCTACAGAAAGCAGCACTAAAATGCACTAAGAATTCCTCAATCAAAGTCTATATGTTCCAAACTAAAAAACTAGCTGCTCATGGGCAATGGAGGAGGCTTATAAAGAGAAAGAGTCTCCATGAATAGGTAAAGGATGAGCTTTCCTCCAAGATAAGAGGATGGTCAGTCGAACAGACATGCCAGAGAAAGGATGGCGACCTCAACAATGCTAACAACCAGTTCTGGATGGGTCTGGAAGGCTGGTTGTTAGAACAAATTCGCTCAAACAGGATCAGCGCGGAAAACGCATGAACTGCCGCGCTGACATCGCAAACCTATGTGGAAGAGGTCTGGTCAGCGCGAAAATGACAAACGGAGGGAGCGCTATTCGTGGAAATGGGACCAGCGCGGAAAAGACGTGTGCTTCCGCGCTGGCAGCGCAACAACAACACTAGACTCCGCCTGTCAGCGCGGTTATTTTATTAACAGACGCGATGATCCATTTAACTTAGGCAGAGAGGGTTTTTAGCCATTTTTGAGGAGCATGAGTATGGGTGAATGTGGTTTATAGCACAGTAGGGAGACTGACATGATGGCAGTGACATTTTACTGTGTAACACCATTCATTGAAGTAGCGTATATAAATATGATTATGAAATGAAAAAGTTATTGATTTGTAAATACTAATTCACCCCACCCCCCTCTTAGTATTATTGCCAATAATATCTTCTTCTTTGACTTGAACCTGGTGATATCCAGACTTCAAGTCCAACTTGATGAGGTACTTTGCTTGCTGCAACTGATCTAGTATATCATCTATCCTCGGTAGGGGGTATATATTCTTGATCTAGGAGGATCCTAAAAGGAAAAAATTTCAAAGTCCTCAAAACACAACGAAACCAATCTCAAATCGAAGAGATTGTCATTCTAAATCGAATAGCGTGAACAACACCTTAAACCTATATTGTATGAAGAAGTTATGGCTTGCTGAAGTTTTTTGAAAATAGTTAAAATTTTTGCAGGTAGGACCCACTATGACAATTGGAATGCTAATGTCAGTAGGGTTATGTGGACGTACGGTTGGATGAGAGCCAACCACAGAGCGATGCATGTTAGTTGGTGTTAACAACCCAGTCAATCATACGAGCCAATCCAAACAGGCCATGTGGTAGCCAAGTCAACATGTAAAATTTTGTTAATGAGGAGACAATTTGGATCGGTTCGGTAGCCGATGACGATGAATTTGTTGCCTAGTTAAAATTCTCGATGACCCCCAAAGCCGCCAGTGGAAAAAATGTCCATTAGGGCTAAATTAAAATATATATTAAAAAAATACTGACCGGTTGGACGACGGTCAAACCCGGCCAACCAGACTGACGACGGTAACGTATTATGTTATATATATCAAATGTTTGGGGTGGACCCAATTCCACGTACCTTCAAACGCTATTCAATATAATAAAACAACAATGATGGGGGTCGTGGGGTTTGAACCCCCGACCTTCCAACTCCCACTTTCCTTATGCAAGACCAACCACTGTTGGGCCAAATGGGCCGATGTTTAAACCAATGGCAGGCACCATTACTTAAGGCCTCTCGACCCAGTGCCAAACGAAGGGGAGGCGTGGAGTGAAGCCTTCGAGTTGCAGTGGTATTTAACATTGCCGGAGGTCGAAACCATGCACCTTGGGCATGGATTTCGAGAACCAAATGCTGAGAACATTCATTAGGAATATTCTAGGGAATCTTTAGATTCTTTAGAGCCTCAAAATTCACAGGAGCATAAATAGGTTGAGTTTATACTCATTTTACTTGATTTTTGGAAAGGAATGCAATGATGAAGTCTGTTTTGTCATCTGAGCATCCAAAATTCAGTGAACCCATGAGAAGGAATCTTTGGGGGAATCTTTGAGATTCTTGGGGGTCCAGATTTTGATCAAACTAGAACAGGTCGACTTTATAGTCATTTTTCATGATTTTTCGTGAGGAATCCAACCATGCAACCTATTTATTCAGAAGAGGTATATATTTTCAAGCCATCTCGAAAATTGGAGGTATAAGGTGTCATTTTGTAATTGTTTGTAATTTGATTTCACTACTAATTAATGAAAGAGGCCTCCCCACATTGAGGAGGACCTGAAGACATAGACCACACTGGGTGAACTCTGCTATCAAGTTGTTTTTGTGCCTTTGATCTCATGTTTGATTTTGATTTATGCTTATTTTATGTATTTATGTCACTTGGTTACATTCTCTTTTAAATGCAATTCTATATTCATCCTTGAAGTAAAATATATGGATCAAGTTTGATATGAGAGAAGGTCTTCTGGAAGCGAGTTGCATGAGTGAATGCTAATCATGAACAAGCTCCAAAGAGGAGAAGGAAAACTCAAATCCTTTGATCCCAAAGCAGGGCGTGAAACATGAAGATGGAATATGGAAGATGAGGAAGTTTGAATGAAGGAAGAGCAGAATTATCGCAAAATATTCTTCACCATGGCAAAGAAAGTAGACAAATTATTTGTAGAATATGAGAAGACAATCAAGCCTGAGAAGAAAGAACCCAATGATCATGCCTCGGTAAACCATGGAGGTGGAGGAAAAGAGCCCCCTCCCTCTCCATATTCCAGTGACAATTCTTCTTCTTCCTCTTCTCATCATTCTAATAGGCATCATAGGAATGCATCTAAAAAGCCATTTTTTAAGCTAGATGTAAAGTTTGATTTGCTCACATATAGTGGAGAATGTAGTGTAGAGAATTTAAACAATTGGATTAGACAAATTGCGGTCTATTGTTGGATTCAATAAATAGAGGAAGATGAGGCCAAGATCCAATGAGCATTTCTTTGACTGAGTGGCACCACTCTCGTCTGGTGGGAGAGAAAGTTGCACAAAGGTAGAAAAAACTTGGGTAATCTCCTCTCTTCTTGGTCCAATTTTGTTTCTGCATTAAAAGATCAGTTTTATCCTTTGGGTTATTGACAAAATACCTTAGTGTAATGGCAATACTGAGACAAAGAAAGGGTCAAAATGTACAATGCTTCATAGAAGAGTTTAGAAAACAAGCTTTAAATTTGGGCATTTCACTTGATTCGCCAGAAAATGTAAAAAAGTATGTTGGTGCTTTACATAGTTACATCAGGCATTCTTTGTTGCTATTTGAGCCTACTACTATTGATGCGGCCAGTGTGAAGGCCATTCACCCTTAAAGTAGGGGCAAGAATGACAAAGAATATAAACCCAAGAAATAATCTTTCAAACCTCAAAATGTAAAGTTCAAAGGAAAAGGCATGGAAAAGGACAAGAAGGCAACTACAACCAAGAAAGAAGAAGGGCAAAGTGTTGGAAATAATACTGAGAGGGGGGGGGGGGGGGGGAATCAGTATTATCAAATCAATAATCTTTTCATTTTAATACTCAGATTCATATACGCTGCTTCAGTTCAGGATATCTGCGTATATACGTGACCGAGTTAAATGCAACTAGCGTACATACAATAATCTTATGATTCAGTTAGTTTATCTTCAGTGAATGCATCAGAACATTATTAACCATATTAACAATAAACAAGAGCAGTATAACAGAACAGATCAACACACATAAGCCGCACACATGAACACCATGATATAAGGTGGAAACCCAATGTGGGTGAAAACCACCTGCTGCAATTTGTTTCTATCTTCTTTTAATAAGAAACTTCTTTTACAATGTACTGGTGTAGTCCTTTACCAGCACGTAGGCTGCAACCTGCAGAAGGCTACAACCTTCTCTTCCAGGGACCACGTTTCATTCATTTTCAGACTGGGTCCATAAATACAAAACAATCATCACTACAATACAATCATTAATTATACCTGCATCATCAATCTCCCAATACTGAATCACTGAAACCCTGTCAACAACCACAGTTACCAAAACACATAACAGAGCCCAGAACTCTGCCACAACCACTAGCATCAACAACAACCAGAAACATCAAATCTCATAATGCATACGCTACTTGACTGTGTCAAACCCGCGTGTATATGCGCCTTTACCAGAGTGAACCCGCGTATAGATCTATAGATAATTACTTAAACCTTCGCTATCATCAACTTGATTCAGATCGAGCCAAGCATCACAAACCCATAACAATCATGCTCAAACTTCACCCTTCAACAGACATTCATTTCACCACCCTCTCTTGGCCTAATGATCTTCTCCTTATATAGGTTTAGGCCTTTCTCAATACCATGGTCCAAAACCATGTCGAACCAATACCTTGGACCCAATACCTGGGGTCGTTACTTCGTACCAAATACCATGGACCAAATACCACGGACCAAAACCATGGTTTCCAACATGTACGTGCCTTTACTTCTATGAACCTGCGTGTGTACGTGTACGCGACTTGGTAATGTCTAACCTGTGTGTATACGTGGCTTTGTTTGGACCAACCTGCATATACGCTGTTTTCATTCATAGAACCTGCGTGTATACACGCCTTTGCTTCACTGAAACTACGTACAGATCTATAAAGGATAATTCACTCTTTCAAACATTCTTGTAGTCTGATCATCAATTCCTTGCTACTGACCTGCTGCACTATGATCTATCATCTGTGTGATTTGCCATCAAGGACAACACTTGTCTCATAATTCCAACACAAAGCCATCTTGCACACATTGCAAGAAGGAAGGCCATGATGATGAACACTATTGGAAGTTTCATCCAGAGTTGAAGCCAAAGAGATTTGGTGGAAATTGCAAGCAAAATATGGTGGAAACTGTGTAACAAGACCTTGGATCCAACTCCCATGACGAGACACAAATCACAATAGTGGGCATACGAGGTACACTTTCTCTTCATGCTAATGAAAATTTTGAATTGCATGCAAGTACAAGTTCGTCAAATGAGTCTCTTGTTAATGAACGAAAGAGGTCTCAATTGTTCCACATTAGAGATGTGATGAAACATAGTAAAGTGGAAACCTTATTTGATATGGGCTCATAAGAAAATTTGATTTCATAATCCTTGGTTAAGAAATTAGGATTGGATACCAAGCCTCATCTGAAACCCTACCCTCTTGGTTGGGTGTGTGACAAATCCAAATTACATATAACCAAAAAATGTAGGGCTAGATTTGTGATTGCATCCAAACTAGTAGATGAGGTTAACCTTGATGTTGTACCTTTGGATATCTGTGGTATTGTATTGGGGAGCCCATATTTGTATGACAGGAAACAAGTTTTCTCTCTCCATGAAAACAAGTATCATCTCACGAAATATGAGGTGGAATACATTGTTAGAGCTCATCGAGCCAAGATAATTGCTAGTCTTGTAAGTGCAAGTTAGATGAAGATATTGATCAATTCCAACAAAGGGTGCATGCTCATGGTTGTGAGACTAAAATATGCGGAGACATCTAAATCTTTCCAAGGTTTTGATCCCACTCATAAAAAAGAATTGTATGAAATTGTTTCTAACTATAATTGGATTTTTCAGGAACCAAGTGGGTTTCCTCCAAAGCGTGAGATCCAACATGAAATTAACTTACATCAAGATGCTCCTTTACCAAATATTGGTATGTACACGTTGTCAACCATTGAGATGGAGGAGATAAAGAAACAAGTGCAAGAATCGCTAAACCAAGGGGTTATAAGACCAAGTTCTTCTCCATGTGGCTCGCCCATCATGTTGGTGCCAAAGAAGGATGGCACATGGAGGATGTGTATGGACTACATGGAACTCAACAAGATAATGGTGAAGAATCAATACCCTATCCCTTGCATTGACCATTTATTAGATCAATTGAAAAATGTTGTCTATTTCATAAAACTGGACTTGCGTAGTGGCTATCTCAGGTCAGGATTGTGGAATAATATGTATGGAAGACTGAATTGAAGAAAAAACAAGGGTTCTTTGAATGACTAGTGATGCCATTCAGATTGTGCAACGCTTCAGACACATTCATGAGGGTGATGAATGACATTTTCAAACCTTTTCTTGATGATTTTTTTCGTGTGTATCTTGATCACATTCTTGTTTTCAGTAGAACATGGGAAGATCATGTGAGTCATGTTAAAAAGGTGCTTTATGTTTTGCAAAAAGAAAAATTGTATGTAAAAATGTCTAAGTGTGAATTTGGTAAGACCTCTTTGGTTTACTTGGGTCACATTGTTAGAGGTGGATAGTTAAAAATAGATCCTTCTAAATTTGATGTGATTGTGAAGTGGCCTAAACCCAACAATGTTACATAGGTTCGTAGCTTTTTGGGTGCAATACAATAGTAGAGAGGTAACAACCCTGGTTAAAAATACATGTAAATATAAAATATAAGACCACAGTCATGGGAAATGTATTCCAAGCTAAATGGTAGGAAAAAGCATTCTAGTGGGTGTTCATTCAGTTTATTATGGCTAAGGAAATTGGCAAAGGCAATGACAAAGACTTTGGAAAGGCATGAGGCATTTATTGGAATGTTATTTATGAAAATAAAGGAAATTAAGAGAAAAGGAAAGTGAAAGGTCACATGTTGCATGTGAGGAGGAAATTGAAGGAAAATAATGGAAAATTAAGAAAATAGAGGCCTCATTGATAAATATGCTTAAAAGGATCAATTGGTAAGCTTTTGATAGGTTTTGGTGGAGCTATATTCTATTCTTTCTCTCTCTCTCATACTCTTAGACACTTAGAGTTTTCATGGAGCACCCTTGGAGGAGTGTGGAATACTTGGAGTTTTGGAGCAAGAAGGAAAATTAAGAGCAGGAAAGTGCAAGAGGACATCGGGATCAACAACTACAACAAGTTTTTCTTGCAGGTACCGAGTTGCATGTATGTTTTCCTCACTAGTTTTGGCATGGATGGAATATACATGTGGTTTATTGGTCATGATCTGTCACTGGCATGGAGGATTGCCTAGATTGAAAATGGATTTTCCTAGCCTTGCCATTTCCAGGATAACCATGGTGTTGTGGGTTCATTTCTTTATTTTTCTAATTGGTTCTCATGTTTCCTTTAGCTTGGGTTGAGTTATTAGTTCCTGGAGCATTGGTTGGACAAACACTATGGAAGCCCTATAACAACTTGGGTTGAGTTACTAGTCCTGGTTGGACAAATGCTTTGGAAGCCCTTGGTGGGTTGAGTTACTATTCTTGGAAGCATAGGTTGGACAAACACTCTAAAAGCTCAGATTAAGTTGTGGGTTGAGTTACTAGTTCTAGAAGCCAAGTTAGAACAAATTATCTGGATCCCTGGAAGGCATGGGTAGAGGCCAATCTGATGATGGTTTTGTGATGTCCAACCATGAGGTGGAAACATTGTTTGATGGGTTGAGGTGGTTTGGCCTTTGGAAGCTTTGGATGGTTTTGATTGATGCGTTTTATGAGATCCCACATTCATGCTTGGAATATGGCACTAGGGTGACAGGATGAAGAGAGATTTGGCTCAACCATGTCTACACTTGGGTGGAACGTGGTATTTCCATACCGGGTTGGATTTTGCATCATTAATATGAGGTTATTTCTCCTAGTTATCTCATAAGTATTATATTGGTTTATATGTGGATTATATAGCTGTCGTTTCCTTAGTATTTTTGTTGTTATCATGCTGGTTATGAATATGTATTATGGCAATGGTTATGTATGGATATCATCATGTGTTTGCTTGTAAATGAATGAACAATGTGTCAATGGCCTAATGGATGAAAATGCAGCTAATGTGTTGAGGCATCAATTCTTCTTAGTGATTCCTAAATAAGTATGAGACTCCTATGATTAGATCTGTTGTTTACACCTGTAGATTACATATTTGTGATATGTTTGACAAAATGCCTTTCATGGCTAGTAGGGGTCTAGTCAAGCCCTTGTTTAAGTAATTACATTTGAATCATCATTCCCTTGTTATATTTCTCTTTTGAAGGTGTCATTCAATTCTGGGTAGTGACTTGGGCTATGGGCCTAAAAAGGTGGTTCAAATCCTAGGGGCGTTAGAACAACACTGAGCAAAATAGTCCTTGGACGCTAGCATGCCATGTTGTGGGAGCACCCAGAGCCCTTTGGACACTGGCATGCCCATATCATGGGAGAGGCCGGGGGTTAATTGGTTTCAAAACTCAGTGGGACTCAGGGGCTGGTTACCTGAGAGGTTGGGATGGTTCTTGAGAGTCTTGTTGTTGATGTGGAAGGTATGTATGGTGTTTTGACGTCAGTTCCACTTCCTTAAGGTGACTTAGGAGGTCAAATCATATCATAGTAACTTCTCCTCACATGTTTACCTTGATTGGTCGGTTACTTGGGTAGATGTGATAGGAGGGTGTTACAGAGTAGTATCAGAGCATGGTTCATCCCTCAGACTGGACAGGCAGTGTGTTGGTCATGCATTCATGTCAGTTGGATATGTGTTTCTTTGCTTGTAGTCTATGTGCTTGTTTCATTTGCATGATGTTGATCATGGTTGTAGTGATGTTGCCATGTGAATGCTGATGGTGTTGTTGTGGGATGTGTCATCATGAGTGTATGGTTGTATATGAAATTGTTATGCATGTTGGTGTCTATATGTTGTTATGCATGCATTGCCATGGTTATGGTTATGTTTGTATGGTAGGCCATACATGAATTGTGAGGTCATTGTATGCAATTAGGTCATCATGATGATATTGGTATGTTATGATGCTAATGTGTTGGCTGAGATGGAGCAGGAGATGTAGATCATCAAAGCGAAGTTATAGTATTGCACCTCGAGGCAAGAGCATGTCATCTTACAAGTTGTATGTTCGGCATGTAGGTATGTAGGTTAAGGATTGTTATATGCATTATGGTTATGTGTATACCTTTAAGTCTATTAATGTTATGGGTACATACATGATAGATGCTAGTTTATTAGTGTAGTCATATGCACATGCGTTAGATAGTCATGAATAATAGTAACATGTGGTTGTATGCATTGCTATTGTTGTTTTATGTTAGATAACCTGATGACTGTGTTGTTGATGAGTATGCTATAGGTTAAATTGTTGCTGTTATATGATAAATAGCTTGATGATTAGGTTATATGTTGTTGATGAGCATGATATATAACTTGTTGTTGTTATATGTTAGTAACTTGATGATTAGGGTTATTACATTAAGATCTTGATGTTATATGTATCATACTAATTTGGATTGGTTTATGCAAATGGTTAGGGCTATGACATTCAGGTATGAGTTAATATTTTATGATATTATGTAATATTAATCTAGACTGACTGTGAAAATGTGATTATTATGTATGAATGATAATGTTTTATGATTTTATGATGTGAACATGTTAGCTAGTGACTATTATGGATATCATGACCTTATTTATGTTTGAGTTGACATGTCGCGAAGTTATATCATGCTAATCTAGATTGATTGTGCAGATAAGATAACCTCCCCTAAGATACATTAAGGTATGATTTTGCATATGTCATCTACTTGGTGCTTGAATGATTGATTATGTCATCTGTTTGGTGTTTGAGTATTCGGTGTCTATTATGTTGTTTATCTATTGTTTGAATGTTTGAATACTTGCATGATATGAGTACGTGTCTATAAGATTGCATGAATGAATGGTCTTGTTTTAAGATGGTTTTACTAATGCATTATGTGTTGAGACAATTGATATGTACTTGAGTGTAAGTAGGTGATGGTTATAGCCTTATGTATTATGATTGATGAATGTGAGTTGATTGTTGAGTATGAAATGGTTGTTAGTCTTGGTAAAAGTTGATTTCAAATTCATAGACATGATACCTTGATTTGAGGAACATGTGTCTGACATGTGTAAATAGTTGCAGGAAACATGCCTGGTATTAGTGTGACAAGGTAACAATTGATGTATTTAAATAACTAATAGTTGGGTGATGTGATAATACATAGTAAGCCTCAATTGCAACAAGGTAAAAAGGTAAAAGAAAGGAAATGGGAAAGAATTTATTTGGCTATGTTTGGAAGCCCTAATTCCAATCGAACGAGTGATTCACATACAAGAAATATTCTTAACCTTGATTTCGTCTCACATTATGTGGTTATGTGCTATATTCATGGGCATGTATTTGACCGGTATAACAACTGGTGTCTAGTTATAGCTAGATCTATAAAGGGAATTGGAGTCCCCTGAGCGATGGCGTCAATGTGTTTAGTTGCAAGGCAACATGCTTGGCACAACAAGGGGATTGCATGGCAAAGAGACTGCCATGAAATTTTGAAGAAGGCTCAAGCTGG
Organism: Pinus taeda; assembly: GCA_000404065.3. Lineage (NCBI taxonomy): Eukaryota > Viridiplantae > Streptophyta > Pinopsida > Pinales > Pinaceae > Pinus > Pinus taeda. The sequence goes on from APFE030010272.1 coordinate 95,917, forward strand.
GATTTTCTTTGGAAGCACTGGGAATCATGGGGACTTAGTCATGGTGTCTATTGCTAGCCTTGTGATTTTGACTTTTTGTGATTTTTTGATGCTTGATTTGCAGCTCTGTTTGTGACTTATGCATGGTCATGCCACTTTTTTTTTGGTGTCGTTTTGTTATTGGTTTTCATGGTATTATTCTTGTTGTTTCTTGTGCTTACCTTTTAAGTTTTGAGTCTTGGGAATTGGTTGGGAAAAGAGGAAAGTTAGTGGAGCTCAGGGAGAGTTGAATGAAATCCAACAGGTAATGAAAGACTCAGATGAAGTTGGTGCATGTTTAAGGGTAGCTAAAGGTAAGAGTACGATGGTCAGCTAAGTTGGTTGGGTCCATTACTGTAAATGGAAAATGGCAGGACAATCATGAGAAAGGAAACAAAAAAGGTAAAGTAAATAGACTTGAGGTGTCAAATTCCTTAGCTATGGTGGGAATTGTTGTTCTCGATGTTGTGCATGTGTTGCACTGATAAAGGAAGTTCTCTTAAGCTTGACCTTATGATATTTGGTAATTATGTCGTGATCATGATTATGTTGATATCCAGGTATGCATGTATGTCATTGTTTGACAGGGTCATTAGGAATCATGATTGTTTATTGCTAATATGTATATGTATATATGTATGTATGTATGTCATTTTTTGACGGGGTCATGATTGTTTTATGCTAATGTTTATATACATGTATGTATCTATCTATCTATGTTACTGTTTGACATGGTCATCCAAGATCATTCTTGTGAAGGAATGATTGCTTACACAGGTGAATGACATGAAGAGGTTCTTAGTTTATGAGGAATCAAGTGGGAAGAGTAGTCATGAAAAATCTACGATGTTAGTATCATGTGGGTATGAGTTGATAGTATGTAATTATATTATGTCTATGTTATAGATAGGCTATATCAAGGGATACATCAATGAAATGAAACCAATGTGGTCTGCGACATGTTGGGACAAACATGGATAAGCCACTGGAAACAAGGTTGATTGGTAGAGACAATGTGGTTTTGGATGTGTTGTACCACTATTGTGCATATGTTGTACATGTTGCATCTGTGATGTTGTCTGCTTGCAATGTTGTATATATATAGTGTGTGTACATGTTGTTTATGCAATGTTATATACAAGGTGGTACATATAGTATTGTGAGAATATTGCATATGCATTGTTGGGTATAGATGGTGCTATGTACATGTTGGATATGCGGTGTTGTGTATATATTGTACTATAGTAATGTGCGCATGATCGATATGCGGTGTTGTGTGCATATGGTGTTGTCGCATGTTGGATATGCAGTGCTGTGTACATAGGGTGCTATGTACATGTTTTATATGAAATTCTATGTACACATGATGTTGTGTGCATGTTGTAAATGAGGTGCTATGCTACTACATATGGTGTTGTGTGCATGATTGTACAAGTGGTGCTGTAAGCATATTGGCGCCGTGTACATGTTGTACATATGGTGTTGCGTGAAGGTGGTGCTTTGTACATGTTGTGCATATGGTTTTGTGTACATGTGGTGTCATGTACATGTCGTGCGTGTTGTGCTATGTGCATCTGGTGTTGTGTACATGTGGTACAATGTACACGTGGCATTGTGTACGCGTTGTGCATGTGGTGTCATGTACATGTGATGTTGTTGAGGTAGTGCTTTGTATAGGTGGTACTATGTACATGTTATACATATGGTATTGGTGTACATGTGGTATTTTTTCCATGTCGTACATGTTGTGTTGCGAGCATGCAGTACTATGTATGTACATTGTGTAGTTGTGGTATCATGATATGTGTACTCATTGTGTTGTACTTTGTGTAGTACATGTATTGTGTTGTGTTGTACAATAGGTGTAGATACATGTATTGTGTGGTGTTGTACATTGGGTATAGATGTATTGTGTTGTGTTGTATGCTAGGTGTAGGTACATGTATTGTGTGGCATTGTACATCGAGTATAGATATATGTGTTGTGTTGAATATCAGGTGTAGGTGTATGCATTGTGTGGGTCATCTGTTGTGTGTGGATGTATGTGTTGTGATGTACATTATGTATGCATACATGATTGAAGAAAAGAAAAAAGCACTGGGTGTGGCAATCAATCTTGTGTGTGTATAGAAAGAATAAAGGCAGAAGTAAGGATCAATGAAGGATAGGTATCTGTATTTAATTTCAGTTTTATTGTGTATGTGATCTATGATTCTGAGTTATGATGGTTACATGTGATTTATGATGGTTGTGTTTTGAGCTAACCTGATGTGATATGTCTATACATGATGATTTGGTCAAAGATGCTAGTTTGACTTGATGTGATATGAGGCGAACATGATTGAAAGTGTACCTTATTTATGAGATACCAATGAGGTGTGATGTGAATTTATTTCAATCTATATTAAATATGATGGAAGTTATGTGCTTGGCACAGGAAACACGTAAATACCCAGTTGGGTGGTTGAAATTGTTAGCAAGAATTAGCAGCAACAATAAAAGAAATTGGAATAGGTAGTAGTATGTTGGTAAAGCATTCGGGAGCAGAGAGATTGTGGGAAATTGGTACCCAATAGTGTCCATTGATTTCCATGAGCATGCTATGACCAATATGATGGTTTGAGGCAGTGATATGCCTTGGTTTTTGGACCTTCCAATGCGATGAAACCTTGCTAATATGGTGGTGCCGACAAAACTTGGAAGGTGTGTGACTGCACAGAAGGGGGAGAATAGATTGCCCGAGGGATTATGTAGTAGAGAAGGGAAGGTTAGGGATGAATTATTTTTGGTCATTAGCATTGCAATATGGAATCAAATGCACATTGGGAGTGTGCCCTAGAACAATTAGTCTGTTATCACTCAAAATTTTCTCAAGGTTAAAGAAAGAAATTTCCGAGGTAACCACAAACCTAATCTTTTAGACTCAGGTTCTAGCCAACCTAAATCCAGAGAGGGCTCTCTCTTTATAATTTAACTTTGTTTTGAGTTGGATTTAAGGCTAGTTATTAGTGCTCATGATGTTTTTATTTGATTGGGTGGTGGAATTAAGAAAACGGATGGGAAAAACCAAGTATTTAGGCCATTGGGCTATGGATTCAATCAAAGAGTGGCTTAAATGGATCTGATCAATCACTAGGGTGAGAGTTCACAAGGTAGGCTAGCACAACAAAAGCAAATTTGCAGGTTTGAATGGATGAGTTAGTCCTAACTAGGGCAAAGGGCAATGAAGAATCCTTAACCGGGATTAAGATGAAGAAAGGAAGGATGATCAGTAGCAAAGGGCAATGAAGAATCCTTTACTATCGACCAAAGGGGGGGTAAGCTATGGAAGTAAGGGAGCAATTAAGAATTCCCAGATCAAGACAATTTAGTAGAAAACATATAAAAAGTAAACAGTTAAAACAGAGAGCATTTAAGCTAGTTCTGAGATATCATTCCTTGCATACTTTTTAGATTTCGTAAGAGACACATATGAATATTTATAACATGAAGAGAAAACAATATTTAAACATGAAGAGATAATAATTATTTGTTCCAACTATGCACAAGAATCCAGTGAAATGTCCTTAGCTTTATTTCATATCCAGCAAAACCAGTCCAGTCTTGAATATAATAGCTCCTTGGTTCAATATAAAATGTATATAGAAATGTATTTTAATCCACACAAAATGCTTCAAATGAAGAAGTATTTATACAAATTCTAAATTGAAATATCTTGAAAAAATATCAAGATTGGTTTTAAAAATATGTCAAGCTGATTTACACTAATAGAAATTAAATAAAGGAAATTCAAAACTAATGAATCTACTTGGCACTATTTTTATGGATTTATGGTGACAAAGAAGAGAAAGTAGAATTTGATAGCAACTCTTAATTGATGATGAGGCATCCTAGTCACTAACTGCCTCATTTCTTTGTGCATTATGCCCCAGAAATTCTGCAAAATTAGGGTCCAATGATGCGCTTGTATATCTCAATACGAGCTAGATATGTAAATAGAAAAAGAGGTTATTGTAGATAAGAATGTTTTTGAGATAAACCTCTCTTAGTTTCCCAAAATTCAGATCCATCTGTTCACAATATTCTCTGCAAAAAGATGTCAAAAACAAGACTTTGCACAAACTAAAAAATAGGTTGTGAAGACATGCACTTATCTCACTTTTGGTAATACCTGTTTAAAACGTGAGATAGGTTTCTGTAGATTGGTCCGTTAGGAACAAACACATCCTCCAGTATCTCAAAATACATCTTTCATTGGTCACAATATTTTCTGCAATACTATGACTTAAACAAGAAATTTATGAAGAATGTACCATTTCTGCTCTGATTTCATCTTGTAACCTTAAATTTCTTTTAACTGTTTTTCACTTTTAATTTAGATAAACTTCATTGTTACTGGTGAAAGCGTTTTCATCTCTATTTAACCCCTACTGCCTCCATTTTTACTTTTACCGCTCTGTTTTTTCATTTATCTTCACTTTGACATGAATCTGTGTGCTTTGTAACTATCTTCCCTGCTGTTTGTCTTCATCCTAGCTACTTTACTTGACTTGGTTTTCAATCTGATACTCTTTAACCTTGATACACTTTGACTATTCTTCACTGTGTCCTTTTACCTTCACTGTATATTTTAGGTTTTTACTGTCTATTTCAACAGTAAATCATTTAATTTCATGTTTCCTCTACTTGTCTTTTAACTGTATGTTTTATTTTCCATCTCTGTTTGAATAGATTTGAGAACAATCTCAGAGTAAACAGGTCTTATGACTAGTTTTAAGATTGTTTATCCAAGGTTGCGGTCTTTATTTGCTTGTAAAACAAAACAAACTGTTAGGAAAACGTTGGGTTGACAAGGAGGGTCATTAATGTCTTTATCGAGCTTTATAAGTCTATGGAGTGAGTTCAAAGTGATTTCAGGAGGTAAACCATGCTTGCATTGGTTAGTAGAGGCTTCAGGTGGCGCAGAAGGGTTACACAGGGTTTTACTGCACAAACAGGCGAAAACAAGCAAAACTGGGGTTTTTGTGTTTATGCGGGTAAATGTTTGATTTGTTTGAATTTTGGTGCGAAGTGAACAGTAGACGGTTTTTCATGTAGCAGGCATTGGTATGCGGTTTATTTCACACCACTTATGAGCGGTGGGTGGTTTTGGGGGAGGCCACCCGATCCCATAGACTGAACGACACGTAGCAAGGGGGCTCGGCCTAAAACCACTCATATCAGGCAGGTAACGTTTGGACATTGGGACCACCTGATATGGTTAATAACCGTTGGATCAAAGGGGAGGCGATCGAACAATGATCGGGTTTGGGAGTTGTGCGGAGGGTAATGGAGGGGTCCGACTAATGTTTAAGCACGGTGGTTTTAATTAAACTATGGATTAAGGTGGAGTTAATGCTTCGGGTGTGATTTTACTGGTGAAAGGTTTGAATTTTTAATTAATCGCAAATCGATTAATTTACATCGTTTGTCGAGGTTTTCTTTATAAAGTTTATATTACAAACTTTAGGGATGGGATATTAAAATTAAAGGGATTTAATAAATACATATCGGCGATGGTATTTTTTGGAAATATATAAATAAAATTAGAAGTTAATATGAACGAAAGTGATAAATGGATTTAGCGCTAGGTACAATGTACATTTATAATTCATTGGCATTGTCTAAACACATTATAACTTAGGCTTAGTGTTATTTTTGTGGGTTTTCTTAGGAAAAGGGGTTTACTTGGGGGTAAGGGTTTTTCCTTAGGAAAAATGGTGTTTTACCTTGGGAAATGGATTTGTTTGGGAAAATGAGGGATAGTGAAGGGGGTAATGTTTGTGGGGAGAATTTTAGTACTTAGGACTTATAAGTCATTAGGACGAGGGTCTGGTTACTCCAGAAGTCAGAGAAATGCTCTGAGCCCCTTTGACTTAAGATTTTGGGTACTTAAGACTTTGCTTATGGGAAATTAGTAACTTGAAAAATGTAATGAATGAGGGAGGTTAATTAGTTGACTTTGTGTACTTTGGTAAATGCTCAATATACTTAGAAATTTGATGATGAAGATGAATAATATGATCTTTATCTAATCAATCATCAAAATTTTGCAGCCATTCTTCTACTTACCCATCTACTCATCCTACCATTTTTACTTCTCTTTATTAGGGTGCACTTAAGCTGGCAAACCCTTTATCAAAACTTTTTATTTTCTTTTACAAAAGTAATCTATTTAAAACTAACCTTATTACATCCAAGGGCTTAGATTAAATAGTTGAGCTCCTTTTATTTACTCTACCAATCTAATTATCTGCCAAGGTTAAACAGTTTGGTTAGATTTTCATTCTCTATCTATAAACATGAAATTCAAAACATGGAATAACCAAGATTAAACTGTTTGATTACCATGGATTGTGGCAAAGGTAACAAGTTGCACACAATCATTATTATGCATAAAAAGTAAATAATAGTGGCATTTTGACTTGCACACTTTCATGGTCTTTTTGTTTTTTGGGGTTCATATTCTTTCATTTTTTTTTTACCTTCTCTTATTCTTTTTTATCCTTTGATTTATCTTTTAGGACATACCATATTTACTTTTTTTAATTTTTATAATATGGAAAACATTTGCAGAAAGAAAAGGTATGTACATATTATAGGTTTAATCTCAGCCATTAAAAAATTATGACTCCTATTGGTATAGGAACCTAACAGTAGCTCCACTTAGGGATGAAATTTCCTTGTGAAATGTCAAGAACACTGTCGACTAGTAGCCTGATCCATTGGGCCAATCCCACACATGTATATGCCCTGTTGTACAATCTTTCTGACTAAAACTTTTGAACTGAAACTACACCCTATTTCGCAAACTGAAATCTGATCTAACATACACTTGTTGCTGAAAACTGAATTTATTCAAATTGAAATCCTACCTACTTACTCTAATCAACTTTCTGATTGTTGGTTAGGTAAAATGAAACAACCAATGCAACCACTCAAGCATCATATACATTGGTGACTTTTGTTGCTTGTGCTTATTGATGGTTAAAATTGAGATCCTGAAATCAAATATAACTTTGTTAACCTTTAAGAAGATAAGGAAATTCCTGATTTCCTTTGTTGAATCTAGAAAATGTACAAAAGGATCTTGTAAAATATATACACTATTCTTGAATTGATTCAAACAACTGTACATCTGTTGTGTATGGCCTGCATGCCATGAAACTGAAATAATACCTTCATCTTTATCACCCTGCATGTTTTCAAATGAGCTTTGTGATGATGTTTCTTCTGAAAATGGCAAGAAAACTAGTTGCCTAACCAAGTTTGTATCAATACCTTTTTCAAAGTCATAATTAGCTAATGGAGAAGGACTTTGACTACAAATGCCATCCAACACATCAGCTATTGGATCATGAAATACTTGAAGAGATGGTTGCCGTTTATTTTCTATTGGTTCCAATGAAACTGCATGACTTTCTAAAAAATGTTCATCCTTTTTTACGTATAGATTATGCAAATTTCGTTTCAAAAACTGAACTGCTTCAGAATAGAATGTTAGGGAATTATCTTGGATCATTTGATCATATGTTCCAGCTTCCAAGTCTTCTTTTGCAACCTTACATTCAATGGCATTTTGGGGTTGCAAATCTAGATATGAGAAGTCTTGAACAAGGATTTTATTGCCCTCTAGATGGTTAATATCAAAACTTTTTGACATTTGATTTCTAATTGCATGAAAGTTATCTCTGATAAACTAAAATGAAGCAAAACACAATGGTAAAGTTCCTTCACTGATTTCAAGGTTTTCTGCACTTTCCTCCTCATTCTCATAGCTAAAATGAACAAGCTGATCACTATTTTCAAGCTACTGAACCTGAACTTCCTTATTCCTCAAATTAGCTTCTGATTCCTCTACACGGTTAATTTGGATTTGAGGAACATAATAATTATTATAGTGATCAAGATTAGGCACATCATCATAAGAATTAATGTCACCAAATGTACGTATTTGATCAGTAGATTGCCTCTCCACATATGGTTCTATAACTCTATCTTCAGATTTATGGTAGTTGGAATTAAAACGAATTTGTTCGTGGCTATCAACCTCTTCTTTTTGTGAAACAAATGTGTCATGGTGATTTTGAACAAAAAGTTCATCTTTCATGGTGATCTCTATATCCTCTCCTCTATCTTCTTTACCAAAATGTCGAGTTTTACCTCTGCTTCTGCTTTCAACTTTTCTCTTCTAATTTGTAGATTAACTTCTACATCTACAACTGTGTTCTGCATCTGTTCCAGTGTTGAGGGGTTTCTTTCTCTTAGCTAAAATTCTCTCTAGATGAAATGCTCTTGGGTAATGCAAAAGAGCTGAATCAGGGAGAGGTCTTATGTTTGATGGCATTGAATAATAGATTTGATTAAATCTGTCTGAAAATTGTTGTATTGTTTCATCTCGATGTCTTTTTAACTGATTATATTGTTCTATGATCACAAATAGATTAACTTTCATTATCCATTTATCAAGAAAGAAGTTGAGAAACTGCTGGAGATTTGAGATGCTTGCTCCAAGCAGGGTTTTGCACCAACTCTTGACTTTGTCTTGCAAAGAAAGAGCAAAAAGCCTAATATTGACATCCTTTTCATCTACTTTAAATAAGTTAAGATAATTCTCAAAAGCTTGAATATGTTTTTGGGCAGTGATACCATTCTCTCCATCAAACCTAGGGAGGTGCTTGTGATAATCGTTAGGAAAAGCGTGGAGTATAGCAGGTAACATGAGGGGCTTATATCTATGAGGAATTTTACAAGGTATACGAACATATACAGGGATTGTATGATTAGTCTTGATTGTTTTAGATTCTTTTATTGGAATATGATCTTCATTAGATCCAGAAGAAAGTTGTTCAAATATGTAAGGAGACTTTATATCTACAACTTTTAAAGGAAAATAATAAAAAATTAATCTAAAATTTTCACTAAAATACAATATACATTGAAAAACTTTATCAATGAGAAAGAACATAATGTCTTGGATAAAAATCCAAGTTAAAAGCCTGAAATTTTCATATTGTTCTTTCAGGTTCATTTTGCCAGCGGAGTCTTGATTGTGAAATTGATTTGGAGTGGCTAGGTGGATGATTTTAACCTTTGTGTGTCTGATCACTATCCACCATCATAGATCAGATCTAAAGCTGTAGAACAATTCTGAAGAAAATGTTAGTTCTCCCCAGTATGGTTGCCACTATGTTATCACTTAGAATTTTCTCAAGGTTGAAGAAAGAAATTTCCGAGGTAACCACAAACATAATCTTTTAGACTCAGGTTCTAGCCAACCTAAGTCCAGAGAGGGCTCTCTCTTTATAATTTAACTTTGTTTTGGGTGGGATTTCAGGCTAGTTATTAGTGCTCATGATGTTTTCCTTTGATTGTGTGGTGGAATTAAGAAAACAGATGGGAAGAACAAGTATTCAGGCCATTGGGCTATGGAGTCAATCAAAGAGTGGCTTAACTGGATCTGATCAATCACTAGGGTGAGAGTTCACAGGGCAGACTAGCACATCAAAAGAAAATCTGCAGGTTCGAATGGATGAGGTGGTCCTAACCAGGGCAAAGGGAAATGAAGAATCCTTAACCGGGATTAAGATGAAGAAAGGACAGATGATCAGTAGCAAAGGGCAATGAAGAATCCTTTACTATGGACACAAGGGGGGGTAAACTATGGAAGTAAGGGAGCAATTAAGAATTCCTAGACCAAGACAGTGTAGTAGAAAACATATAAAAAGTAAACAGTTAAAACAAAGAGCATTTAAGCTAGTTCTGAGATATCATTCCTTGCTTACTTTTCAGATTTCGTAGGAGACACATATGAATATTTATAACATGAAGAGAAAACAATATTTAAACATGAAGAGATAATACTTATTTGTTCCAACTGTGCACAAGAATACAGTGAAATGTCCTTAGCCTTATTTCATATCTAGCAAAACCAGTCCAGTCTTGAATACAATAGCTCCTTGGCTCAATATAAAATGTCTACAGAAATGTATTTTAATCTACCCAAAATACTTCAAATGAAGAAGTATTTATACAAATTCTAAAATGAAATATCTTGAAAAAATATCAATATTGGTTTTAAAAATATCTCAAGCTGTTTTACACTAATAGAACTTAAATAAAGGACATTCAAAACTAATGAATCTACTTGGCACTATTTTTATGGATTTATGGTGGCAAAGAAGAGAAAGTCGAATTTGATAGCAACTCTTAATTGATGATGAGGCATCCCAGTCACTAATTGCCTCCTTCCTTTGTGTATTCTGCCCCAGAAATTCTACAAACTTAGGGCTAATGATATGCTTGTATATCTAAAATTGAGCTATATATGTAAATAGTGAAAGAGGTTATTGTAGATAAGAATGTTTTTGAGATAAACCTCTCTCAATTTCCAAAACTTCAGCTCCAAATGTTCACAATATTCTCTGCAAAAAGATGTCAAAAACAGGACTTTGCACAAACTGAAAAATGGGCTGTGAAGACATGCACTTATCTCACTTTTGGTAATACCTGTGTAAAACGTGGAATAGGTTTTTGTAGATTAGTCTATTAGGAACAAAAAAATCCTCCAGTATCTCAAAATAAATCATTCATTGGTCACAATAGTTTCTGTAACACTATGACTTAAACAGGAAATTTCTGAAGAATGGACCATTTCTGCTCCGATTTCATCTTTTAACCTTAAATTTCTTTTAACTGTTTTTCACTTTTACTTTAGAAAAAATTCATTGTTGTTGGTGAAATTATTTTCATCTCTGTTTAACCCTTAATGCCTCGTTTACTTTTACTATTTATTTTTACCTCTTTGTTTTTTCATCTATCTTCACTTTAACATGAATCTGTGTGCTTTGTAGCTGTCTTCCCTACTATTTGTCTTCATGCTAGCTGCTTTACTTGACTTGGTCTTCAATCTGATACTCTTTAACCCTGATACACTTTGACTATTCTTTATTGTGTCCTTTTACCTTCAATGTATATTTTAGGTTTTTACTCTCTATTTCAATAGTAAATAATTTAATTTCATGTTTCCTCTATTTGTCTTTTAACTATATGTTTTATTTTCCATCTCTATTTGAATAGATTTGATAACTATCTCGGAGTAAACATGTCTTATGGCTAGTATTAAGATTGTTTATCCAAGGCTATTGTCTTTTAATCGTTTGTAGAACAAAACAAACTATTAGGAAAATGTTGGGTAGACAGGGAGGGTCATTTATGTCTTTATCGAGCTTTATAAGTCTATGGTGTGAGTTCAAAGTGATTTTGAGAGGTAAACCATGCTTGAATTGGTTAGCAGAGGCTTCAGGTGGTGCAGAAGGGTTACACAGGGTTTTACTGCACAAACAGGCGAAAACGAGCAAAACTGGGGTTTTTGTGTTTATACTGGTAAACGTTTGATTTGTTTGAATTTTGGTGTGAAGTGAACAGTAGACTATTTATAATGTAGTTGGCGGTGGTATTCGGTTTATTTGGCACCGCTTATGGGTTCTGGGTAGTTTTGGGGGAGGCCGCCCGATTCCATAGACTGAATGACACGTAGCAAGAGGGCTCGGCCTAAAACCACTCATACCGGGCGGGTAATGTTCGAACGTCGGGCCCGCCCAATATGGTTAATAAGTGTTGGATCAAAGGGGAGGCGATCGCACAATGATCGAGTCTGGGAGTTTTGCGGAGGGTAATGGAGGGGTCTGGCTAATGTTTAAGCGCAGTGGTTTTAATTAAACGATGGATTAAGGTGAGGTTAATGCATCTAGCGTGATTTTATTTGTGAAAGGTTTGACTTTTTAATTAATCGCAAATCGATTAATTTACATCGTTTGTTGGGGTTTTATTGATAATGTTTATATTACAAACTTCGGGGACGGGATATTAAAATTAAAGGGATTTAATAAATACATATGGGTGAGGGTATTTTTGGGAAATATATAAATAAAATTAGAAGTTAATATGAACAAAAGTGGTAAATGGATTTAACACTAAGTACAATGTACATTTATAATTCATTGGCTTTCTATAAACACATTATAAATTAGGCTTAGTGTTATTTTTGTGGATTTTCTTAGGAAGAGGGGTTTACTTGCGAGTAATGGTTTTCCTTAGGAAAAATGGTGTTTTACCTTAGGAAAAATGGTGTTTTACCTTAGGAAAGGGATTTGTTTGGGAAAATGAGGGATAGTGAAGGGGGGTAATGTTTGTGGGGGGGAATTTTAGTACTTAGGACCTATAAGTCATTGGATCGAGGGTCCGGTCCCTCAAGAAGTCAGAGAAATGCTCTGAGCCCCTTTGACTTAAGTTTTTGGGTACTTAAGACTTTGCTTATGGGAAATTAGTAAAGTGAAAAATGTAATGAATGAGGGAGGTTAATCAGTTGACTTTGTGTACTTTGGTAAATTCTCAATATACTTAAAAATTTGATGATGAAGATGAATAATATGATCTTTATCTAATCAATCATCACAATTCTGCAACCATTCTTCTACTTACCTATCTACTCATCCTACCATTTTTACTTCTCTTTATGAGGGTGCACTTAAGCTGGCAAACCCTTTATCAAAACTTTTTATTTTCTTTTACAAAAGTAATCTATTTAAAACTAACCTTATTACATCCAAGGGTTCAGATTAAACAGCTGAGCTCCTTTTATTTACTCTACCTATCTAATTATCTGCCAAGGTTAAACAGTTTGGTCAGATTTTCATTCTCTATCTATAAACATGAAATTCAAAACATGGAATAACCAAGATTAAACTATTTGATTACCATGGATTGTGACAAAGGTAACAAGCTGCACACAATCATTATTATGCATAAAAAGTAAATAGTAGTGGCATTTTGACTTGCACACTTTCATGGTCTTTTTGTCTTTTGGGGTTCATATTCTTTCTTTCATTTTTTTTACCTTCTCTTATTCTTTTTTGTCCTTTGATTTATCTTTTAGGACATACCCTCTTTACATTTGTTAATTTTTATAATATGGAAAACATTTGCAGAAAGCAAAGGTATGGACATATTACAGGTTTAATCTCAGGCATTCAAAAATTATGACTCCTATTGGTATACGAACCTAACAGAGTCGGTAATTCTTTGTTGAGAGGACAAGTAGCATTGGATTATAGCGCTAGACGTTGGATGCAGATTTGACCTTGCAGTAGTTTCTGGACTTCCTGGGAAGGAGGTGAATCCTGGTATTACTCTGGGGATGGAGGTGTGGGCCTCTATATTCACTTGTTGCAGATGTCGGCAAATATCCTTTTATTTTCTAGTTGAGCAAATGTGCATATGTATAGATGTGTATATCATTGTAAATATTGTATCGAGCTGGATTTATAAAGCTCCATAGATAGTATGATTATTTGTTGGGTGCAACAAATGTGTATGTGTGCATATGTGGTTATTATTGTAAATAGCGTAACGAGTTGTGTTATAAAGCTCCAGTAAACGATATGTTTGGCATGTTTTAGCATATAGTCATTGCAAATAATGCAACGAGCTTTGTTATAAAGCTCAGTGGGCAGTATGTTTTGTTTTCAGTGGTTTTCTGATTCGTAGGTGTCATTGAACACTGAGGACGGTGTTCCCCCAAGAGGGAGGGTTCTGTAACAACCCTTGTTAAAAATCCATGAAAACATAAAATATAAGACCATGGTCATGGGACACGTATTCCAAGCTAAATGGTGGGAAAAAACATCCTAGTGGGTGTTCATTCAGTTTATTATGGCTAAGGAAATTGACAAAGGAAATGGCAAAGACTTTGGAAAGGCATGAGGCATTTATTAGAATTTTATTTATGAAAATAAAGGAAATTAGGAGGAAAGGAAGGTGAAAGGTCACAAGTTGCATGTGAGGAGAAAATTAAAGGAAAATAATGGAAAATGAAGAAAACAACGGCCTCGTTGATAAAAAGGTTTCTGAGGATCAGTTGGTAATCTTTTGACAGGTTTTGGTGGAGCTCTCTTCTATTATCTCTCTCTGTCATACTCTTGGACACTTAGGGTTTTCGTGGAGCACTCTTGGAGGAGTGTGGCATACTTGGAGTTTTAGAGCAAGAAGGAAAAGGAAGAGCAAGAAAGCACAAGAGGACATTGGGATCATCAACTACAATAGGTTTTTCTTGCAGGTACCGAGTTGCATGTATGTTATCCTCACTAGTTTTGGCATGCATGGAATATGCATCTGGTTTATTTGTCATGATCTATCATTGGCATGGAGGATTGCCTATAATGACAACGAATTTTCCTAGCCTTTCCATTTCTAGGATAGTCATGGTGTTCTGGGTTCATTTCTCTATTTTTCTAGTTGGTTCTGATGTTTCCTTTAGCTTGGGTTGAGTTATTAGTTCCTGGAGCCTTGGTTGAACAAAAGCTCTGGAAGCCCTGTAACAACTTGGGTGAGTTACTAGTCTTGGAAGCCTTGGTTAGACAAATGCTCTAGAAGCCCTTAGTGGGTTGAGTTACTAGTCCTGAAAGACCTAGTTGGATAAACAATTTGGAAGCTCAGATTAAGCTGTGGGTTAAGTTACTAGTCCTAGAAGCTGGGTTGGGACAACTTTGGAGCTCTGGAAGGCTTGGGTAGAGACCAATCTGATGATGGTTTTGTGATGGCTGACCATGAGGTGGAATCATTGTGTGATGGGTTGAGGTGGTTTGGCCTCTGGAAGCCCTAGATGGTTTTGATTGACGCGTTTTATGAATTCCCACATCCATGCTTGGAATATGGCATGCAGGAGACTGGCTGAAGAGAGTTTTGGATCAGCCATGTCTAGAGTCGGGTGGAATGTAGTAGCCCATACCGGGTTGGATTTTGCATCATTAATATGAGGTTATTTCTGCTTATTATCTCATGAGTATTATATTGGTTTATATGTGGATTATATGGCTATTATTTCCTTGATATTTTTGTTGTTATTATGTTGGTTATGGAATTCATTATGACAATGGCTATGTATGGATCTCATCGTGTTTCGACTTGTAAATGAGTGAACAATGCTGAAAATAGCAACAAGAAATGATAAAAAATAGAATCTAGAATATTCCAATTTTAATTTGTCCTTGAATTAAAATTTGGATTTAGTCTCACTAGCTACTTGAAAATAATTAATTAACTCATTGTGGATTAATTAGTTGGAGAAATTCAAGTTAGAAGTCTTTCTGAAGTCATGCAACAGTTATCCCTTAAATTAAGGAGATTATCCCTTAATTAAGTAGATAATATTGAGTTATATTTGAGTTGTAATTAGTTAGCTCAGTTTATTGAGTTAAGTCTAGTTAAATTAGTTCCAAATTGTCTGAGGAACTAATTGTGAGTTATCAGTCAGTTGATGCATGCATGTACTCAACAAGTGTACTCCAGATAACTGAAGATTCTCTCATCAGAAACTCATGCATGTCTATTCTGAGAAAGACCTAGTTGAGCTAAATGTCAAGGACATGTTACTATCAGCTGCCTGTGTTTTCCTATGAAGGAAACTCATCCATGAAGTCAAGGAAAGGTTCCTTGAGGATTGCGCAGTTCTGACAGTGTGTTAGAGAAGTGTTACACTTGTGAAGGATATCATCCCAGAGGTAACAACACAAGGAAATAGGAGCTTGGAGGGAAGAGAGGAAGGCTTGTGAGAATCTTTGATTGCCTGTGAGCATCCAGGAGGATTGTACTGAGAACTGGCTAGCTGTGAGAGCTAAGGCTTTGTATAATCTTGATGTATTTCCACCTTGTATGATAATACAGATAGTGGGGTTTTAAGTTGAGGCTTTCCCCTAAGTATTTTCTATGTTTCATGTGAATTGATTCTTCTTCTTATGGTTATATGTGTTCATCTCTAATTTAACTCGATATTTAAGCTTCCACAAGTTTGATAGTAGAAGTGGATTATAGTATTTTGCTTTGGTATATTGCATTATCGAGTTAATCTACAGTCAGATTTTCTACATAGATATCAAAGGTAGATTTGTAGAGAATTTGCAGGAAATTCTACAAACAATGTGTCAATGACCTAATGGATGAAAATGAAGCTAATGTGTTGAGGCATCAATGCTTCTTAGTGATTCCCACATAAGTATGAGACCCCTAAGCTTAAACATGTTGTTTACACCTGTCGATTACATATTTGTGATATGTTTGTCGAAATTCCTGTCATGGCTAGTAGGAGTCAAGTCAAGCCCTTGTTTAAGTAATTGCATTTGTATCATCATTCCCTTGTTATATTTCAATTCTGAAGTTGTCATGCAATTCTAAGCAAGGACCTGGGATCTAGGCCTTAAAAGGTGGCTCAAATCTTGAGGACACTAGCACAACATTGAGAAAAATAGTCCCTGGATGCTAGCATGCCATGTCGTGGGAGTGTCCAGTGTCCTCTGGAAACTGGCATGCCCATATCATGGGAGAGTCCAGGGGTTAATTGGTCTAAAAACTTAGTGGGACTCAGGGGTTTGTTACCTAAGATGTTGGGATGGTTCTTGAGAGTCTTGTTGCTGATGTGGAAGGTCTGTATGGTGTGTTTTCATCGATTCCGCTTAGGTGACTTAGGAGGCCGAATCATATCATAGTAACTTATCATCACATGTTTACCCTGGTTGGTCAGTTATTTGGGTAGATGTGGGAGGAGGGTGTTACAATAGTCATTTCCAACTTCTTCGTCATTACATCCCCCTTGCATGCATTGACAAGTGTGAAGAAAACTTTCAGTGGGGAGGAAGGTAGCAAAAATCCTTTGATACACTAAAAGAGAAGATCAATATCGCACCAGTTTTGGCCTTACCTAACCTCCAAAAACCTTTTGAAATAAAGATAGATGCTAGTGGGTACGCCATGGCAGCTATGTTGATGTAGAAAAGGAAACCTATATACTACCATTCAGAGACATTCTCCCAAGTTGTTGTGAACTATCCCACATATGACAAGGAGTTGTATGCCTTGGTCCAAAGCGTGAAGAAAGGGAAGCACTATTTGATTGGAAAGGAGACCATCATTCACACAGATCACCAACCCTTGTAGTACCTCCAGTCGCAAACCAAGTTTCAACAAGCACGTCATTTCAGATGGATGGAGTTCCTTTAGCAGTTCCACCTAGTAATAAATACAAGAAGGGCACTAGCAACAAAGTGGTAGATATTCTTTCTCACCCTCCTATTTATGTATCTATAGTATTGCAAAATGCTTCTTTATCTTTTGAAATTTATGCTAAACAATATGTTGATGATGAATATTTTAAGGATATTTATGCAAAGCTAACTCATGGATCGCAGGTAGGCAATTACCATTTGCAGGGAAAATTGTTGTACCATTTTGGCAAACTTTGTATCCCTAATAATGAAAGAATACATGTAATCAGAGAGGCACATTCCTCTCTTGTTTCAGGTCATTTTGGTGTAGGTAAAACTTTGTGTCATTGTAGAGGTTTTTTTATTGGTCTCACATGAAAAACATTGTGACTCGATATGTAAAGGGATGTGTGTTGTGTTCAATTTGCAAGCCCACTAATAGAAAATTGGGGCTCTATACACCACTCCATGTCTCAAGTCATCCATGGGAAAGTGTGTCATTGGATTTTGCTGGCAATTTTCCTTTATCTAGGAGAGGTCATGACTATTTGTATGTTGTTGTGGACCGATTTAGTAAAATGTGTGTCTTAATGCCTTGTGAAAAGTATATCACTACAGAGAAGATTTCTCATCTCTTCTTACAACTTGTATGGCTCAACTTTAGGTTGCCCACATCCATTATGTTTGATCAAGACTCTCGTTTCCTTGGAGATTTTGGATGAGTATGTGGAGAATGATGGACACCAAGCTGAAGAGGAGTAAGACATTTCATTCGCAGGCTGAAAGGAAAATAGAGGTTATCAACCACAAGTGATACATTTACTCCAGGGCTATTTTGGCAAGCATCCCAAGTTGTGGGACATACAACTTCCTTATGTACAACATGCATTAAACAATGCAATGCATTCTTCCACTCAAATCTCATTGTTCGAGACATGCTTTGGATATTTGCCAAAGGATGCCTTAGACATCATCTTTCCGAGAGATGAATATTCTAGTGAGAAATATGAGAGGGACAAAGCACAAAAGTTCATTAATTGAATTCAAATTATTCACCAGGCAATGCAGGAGAAATTGGAGAAATTTCAAGCTCCATACAAGGTTCGACATGACAAGCATCGTGTTGATCACCAATTCTAGGTTGGAGATAGGGTGTGGCTCGACATCAGCAAGGACATAATGAAAGGGGGAGGAAAGAAATTGAGACCAATCTGATATGGCCCTTTCACCATATTAGAGAAGATTGGAGACAATGATTTTCATCTCATTTTTCCAGCATACATCCAAATGTACTCAGTGGTGAACATTGAAAAATTGAAGCTTTATGAGCCTCCTTTTATCATTGACATCGAAGAGGTTGGATAGGTTCCTACAGTGGATGACTTTGCACTAGAATTCTTGGAAAAGCTACTTGAGGATATCATTCTTGACAGGAGAAAAAGGAATTCACAATAGGGAGATGTGGAGTACCTTGATATTGGTTTCAAGGGAATGCATCTAAGTAAGGCCCATTGGATTGAAAAGATAAAGTGAGGGAGAAATTCCCTCACTTTCGAATTGACTGATAAATCTTTTGGCAGCCCAAAAGCTCGTTAGTGGGGAGGAATGATCCAGGAGGATCCTAAAAGGCCAAATTTAAAAGTCCTAAAAACATAGAGAAACCAGTCTCAAATCAAATAGCTTGTCGTTATGAATCCAACAACACAAACAACGCCTCAAACCAACATCATATGAAGAAGTTATGGCCAGTTGAAGTTTTTTGAAAATAGCTAAAAATTTTGCAGGTAGGACCCATATGGACACTTGGCATGTTGATTTCAATAGGGTGACATGGACGTACAATTGGATAAGATCCAATCACAGAGAGACATGTGTCAGCTGACATCAGCATGATGTCAACAACCCAGTCAGCTGTACCAAACAATCCGAACATGCCACTGTTACACATCATTTTGTCACCGTGACACTTGAATATTAAAATGGATCTCTTGCCATCCATAAACATGTTTAATTACACTCCCTTATAGGGAAAACAATAAAAAACCCTTGAAGAAGATGTAAATTTTGGGTAAAATAACTTTATAACTTGTTAAGTATGACCTATGCAATTTTTCTAGTCAGTTTCCACACATTTGCAGTTTCTATCACTGAAACCTAAGGAAAACTGCGCTTTGTCTTCCACTATAGACCACACACATAACTCAAAGAAAAGTAAAAATAAAAAGTGAATTCCAGAAGCATTGTTGAGCAAATATATCCCAACTGAAAGCTTCTGGGTCATATCTGTTCAAGCCATACCTATAACACCCTCCTCCCACATCCACCCAAGTAACCATGCCAACTAGGGTAGACATGAGACAAGAGGATACTATGGTCTTATTCGACCTCCTATGTGAACTTAAGGAAGTGGAATCAATGAAAATATCACACGCAGTCATCCAACATCAACTTCAGAATCCTCAGGAGACATGTCGGCCACTTAGACAGCCTATCCATGGGTCCCATCGATGTTCTGGACATCTTAGGCCTCAGTTGATCTCATGCTATAGGAAAGGGAGGAACCAAAAACCCAAAGTCACTCTTAGAGGCTTTCCTACCAATGACTAGAGACCGAAATTTCCATTTCTGTGCCAACGACCCTGAGATTTAAGCCACTTTTTAGCCTAGGTCATTGCCCATAATGGAGTGATAGCTTAAAATCAATAAAAGTATAGGGAAACAATGACGCAAAATAAATAAGTTGAACAAGACCTTAACCAAACCCCTACTAGCCATGATAGGCATTTCGTCAAACATATCATCAACATATAACCACAACAGAATTAAGTGTAGGGATCTCATACTTATTTGATAATTGCTATGAACCATTGTTTCCTTATGTCATTTGCTTCATTATCATCTATTAGGTCTTAAACACATTATCCATTTATATACAAGTAAAAACATGCTGAGAGCCACATATAGCTGCTGTCATAAAACATACATATAACCAACATAATAGGAACAAAGATATCATAAACATATCAACCATAAAATCCACATATACATTGGTACATTTACACATGAAAATCAAGAGAATGGATTTCTCATTAATGAATGCTATAAAGCAACTAGAGATGGGACTATCACGTTCTACCTGACCATAGATTGGCTGAGCCAAGTCTCTCTTCAGCCAATCACCCCCATGCCATATTCCAAGCATGAATGTGGGACTCATAGAACACACCAAAAACATCAACAAGCATGGATGTCTCCAGAGTTCTCCGCCTACACCACGAGTAATTTGAGTGCCTCCTAGTCTCTTGTTGGCTTGATGGGGCATGACCTAGGTTTATATTTAATTAGCTAAATAAGTCCCTACACTACTGACCCTTTCGACATCAGCCCATGGAGCGTGAACTAAAGTCTCACCCGAAGCAATATGGGGGGATGATGGAACCAAGTTTCCACACCCTTGAGATGTCTGAGGTGTCGACATAGTTCAACTGTGCCCACCTTCATGCAGGTCACTTCGCACACTATCCTAACCTACAATACCTTCATGATCTGCTATAATCGCCTTTTGTGCAACCCTAACTAGCAGCTGAGATGCTTTTGCACTGCTATGGCAACAACTACACTATTTCCCCAATCTACACCACATATATTACTTACCTTCTTACAGATGTTAGTCAACTTCACGTAAACATATATTATATCTTGTATTCACTTTATCAATACAATCATATATATCTTCACATCATATAAACAATAGAAGTGCAATTTATACCCAATATATTCAATGCATAAAATAGGAAACAAATACACATAATAGATATGAAACTTCACTTTATTAATACTTCCAACTGTTATAGACTCGACTCACCCTACGCACTCAGTTGCAGGGTTCCGCGCACTTAGCTGCGGACTACTAGGCCTCTGTGCACTCAGTTGCAGAGCCTTCTCCTATTCTATGACCCAAAACTAGACTTTACACTTTAGATATGACTCAACTCTTCATCCTTATCATTATTCTTCCATTGAATTGATTAACTACTTAGAGCCTCTCTCTAATTATACAATCCCATGGTCCGCTGACCATGGGTAGATCTCTACAACCGACATTACATTACAAAATTGAGGGCAGATAACCCTATGAATATTATACAAACTACGTGCTCCACACCCACAAAATGCAGATTCTTTACGTCGGTGTTACAACTTTTGATCAAAATATGGGCACTAAGACCCAAAACTTCACTTGGGGGATCCCACGCCCAACATGCCCCCAACACAAACATCGTGACTTGCCCTCGAGCCACTCTGTCGGTGCGAAGACCTCCCAACTCTTCCTGGATCGCTGCAAGATCCAAAGCACATTGAGTGGCTGCCTGCTGCACGTACTCTATGCGATGTTTAGAGACTGATGTAGCTGAACTACCTCCATGAACCTATTCCTGTGTTACTTGCATTTGCGTGAGCTTTGCTTCGATAGATGCTATAATGATATATGCCTCATCAATCGACGACTATAAGCGTGCCTTCAAAACTGTTTCCTTGTGTCGAGCAACATCCATTTTCTCATTGCACGCTTTCGCCTGCTACATCCGCG
This sequence comes from Pinus taeda, assembly GCA_000404065.3. Lineage (NCBI taxonomy): Eukaryota > Viridiplantae > Streptophyta > Pinopsida > Pinales > Pinaceae > Pinus > Pinus taeda. The sequence goes on from APFE030010272.1 coordinate 117,601, forward strand.
CGAGCCTCTGTGTAAGGGAAACCATCTACGTGGTCCCTTTTACTTCATCATATTTCTGTTGTAGCTCACATGTCATTGTTTCTAGGCACTGTATGTTTGGGTCTTCCTGTAGAGTCGTGAGAACCTCGAACGACTCCTTGAACAACTTTGTGCAGTCTTTCACTGCACTTTTGACCTCTTCTATTGCTTCTATAATCACACTGGCACGCTGTTCCTTAACCTCTGGCAGAGTTGAAGACCGCACCTTTAATTACAGCTCGACAATCTAAAGGTTCAAATCTAATTGAACCTTAGCCATCTCTTCATTTGCCTCGGGCACACCTGCTGCTAGTTTCCTGATGTGCGCCTCCGCTAGTTCCTCTACTTGGATAACCAGCTTTGGGACCATTTGGTAGCCTTCGTCAACCACCTACACTAGCTGTCAATTCTATGCCACTACCTTGTCACACTGCAGGCTCAACTATTCAATGTTGATGTGCTGCTCGCTCATGACCTGGAGCACGCGACCCTCTTTGGTTCATAGTTCTGTAGTAACTCCGTCCTACCAAACATAGAGCGTCTCCCGAGGGAGTGCAACCATATTTATCCTAATTCCCTTCAGTCTTCTGACCATATTCCTGTTGGCCTCATTTTCTGTAACTAGCGCTCCCTTTAGCAGCATTATAGTGCTGGTCATTCAGGCGCACAACATTTCCTCAGCTGTGGACGTGCCTACTACTGGTTAACATAGTGCCAACCTATAGAGTGCACACCTGCAACTCCTATATATGTGCTCGGAGAGCCCCCAACACCATTTGGTGTTCCTCCATGAACTGCTGGAGGGTCTCTGTAGTGAGGTCCCTCACCAGCTCCCAAATTTCATGCAGATCCCCCTCAGTGAGGGTGATCAGGTCGAAAGAAGTTTTTGAAGCCTTCGACTTCTTCTACAGCCCTACCTACTCTCTTGGGCATTGTCGTTTCAGCTGTGTGGACACTGTCTATGGGTCTGCACCATCTTGTTCTGTATTTGTTTCCTATTCGGGTGAGGGTGCTTTGTCTCCCTTGTGCTCTTTCTCTGCTGCCTTCTGCTATTTTTCTGCCACCTTCGCAGCGTCGCGTACTTCCTGGACCTTGGGTGCTGCTGCTTCATTCCTTCGCGTCTCTGCCAACTGCGCCATCTGCAGTTTTGCCTCATTTTCCTCTATGCGGTGGACTTCTCTGCTTCCACCACAGAGCTGGCTTGAGCACGCCACTCCCGCGGCCACGACTCAAGGATGACGAATATGACATCATTCGTCGTCAGATAAGGGAGCATGTGCCAAGTCTTCGCAGGGTCCTTCCTTGCCCTGATGTACACGTAGTGGAAATATGCCTTGAACTCTGCGAAACTTTGTGGACTTTTATAGATCGTGGGTGATAAATGCGGATTGTGATTAATCCCCATTCTGATGTTCATCTCCATGAACACCAAGAATATCTTACTGTCGCTTATCCTCTGCACATCTCTAGTTTCCCACAACGAAGCGTATTTCGCTACCTCTGGAAGGTCCTGTGCAATCGTTGGGAATTGACTGTCCTTGGGCAATTCCCATGCCACCAACATGATGGATAGTAGCAACCATGCATAATGAAAAGTCTTCCCCTACTCTTGTGCCTTGCGATAGTTCTCAAGGAACTCTCTGCACAAGTAGTCCACCCAGTTAAACTGGACCCTTCTGCACATTATGCGGCAAGTACAACTATTGGCACAAGCACCTCATCCGCGCAACACTTTCACATAACCTTTCCAACCAATATCTATGTCGCGACTTTGACCGTAGCATTGTTGATGTTGGAAATCACGTATCATCTCTTCTTCTTCTCCAGATTGAACTTCTTCTCCATGGCCTCTGTGATGGCCAAATCATCACTTTTACCCTCTGAGATGTTCGTTGGGTCCTCCCCTTTACAAGGGAGCCAAGTAATTCTATGAATTAAGTGGTCCGTGATGGGGATGTACTTCTCCAGCCACAAACACCCATCATGCACCAAGCAGAGCATTTTCTTGATGAAAAAAATAATCATTGGGGCATGATGGTAATGTGGCACCCAGAGGAGGTTTAACAGTCTCACATTTTCTACAGTTATCAGCCACTTTCGTGGCTCCAACTTATAACTCCCATCAATGTGTCTTTCTTCTGGCACATAAGCTATGCAGTTTCCAAATGTGGGAACTTCTCGTGGTCCGCGAGATCCCAGTCTTCCAATTTTAGCACAGGAACTCGCCCCAAGTGTGATCCATCGAAAATGATGTCATCGTGGAGTAGCAGAGTCTACAGAGAGCTTTTTCTCTCTTCTATGTCTTTGGGCACCAATGCTTTACCCTTATGCAGAGAAACATATGCAGGTAGCCTGGTAGGAGGGTTCGCACCTAGGTGTCAACATCCATTTCTACATCCTCCTCCTCCTTTACTAGGATTTCTTCAAAGTCTTCCTCCTCATCAGCTTCCAAATTGATCACCTTCCCCTTTTCTTCCATGGTAAGCCTAGTCCTTAATGGATTCCTAGGGGACACACGCACCAGTACCATAGGATGCTTGTCTTTCTTGGGTCTCAACGTACGCAGCGATTTAGGGATTTCTGTGACTATCCCGACACTTTCTGGGGCTTATCCTATCATCATGGCCTTCGTGGCCTCCTCAACAGTCATTGCTCCGGTATCCATGGCTTCCTCAGGTGTGGCCATAGTGCTTTTCCACAAATCTCTTAATGGTTCGAGTAGGTTCTCAAACAATGAATTCGTCTTCAACAAATCAAACAAGTCTAGGTTCATGAATGTCTGGGTGCACAATAGATCAGTTCTCAAATTTCCAAGTGTTGTTTGCTGGAAAATCCTTTGCAATTTATAGCGCCTTTTGAATTTGAATTTGACCATTTCCCCCATATTCGGTCCATTAATGCCTACTTGGCAACAGATTTTCATGAAGCTAGCTCATACAGTTTGCCTTAAATACCTACTTCTCGCTCCATTTAGTCTCAAACTAAGCATCACATCGTGAATAGTGACTGTAATTGTCAATTTCTAGTTGACCCGCATGGCAACGCAACTACCCTCACGTTGTTGCGGACCCTGTGACACTTTGCTACTATGCGTAGACTTGACATTGCATAGCTTCTGGGCAGAGTAGTTTATAGTCTCGTGCCTCCTTTTAGCTGCCTGGAGTGCTAAGCCTGTGCTTCTATCAAATAGTCAGATTTCCAAGCCACCTGTGTACACCTTCAAACAACTGCCATTGACTTTTCCAGGGAAGAGTTATCCATTTAACTTGACCAACTGCACCAAGCCACGATTTGCGATCTCCTTAATAATATATGGTCCTAGCCAATTCATTCTGAGCTTCCATGGGAATTTATCGAACTTAATATCATACAACAACACCAAATCATTCGCCTTGAAGGTGCGTAACTTAATATGTCGATCGTGTCAGGCATTTTCGCACTGCTTTTGCACCTGCTGGTGAAATCTAGCCAAACTTCGTTCTTCCTCAAGCTCCTCCAACTGCGCGAGCCTCTCCTCCAGGGCTCCATGATCGGTCATACCTGTGAGCACTGCTATGCATAGACTAGGAATGATGTATTCCATAGGCATTATAGATTCCTCTCCATAGAAAAGCCGAAAAGGTGTCTGTCCCATTAGTGTCTTACATGTCATCCTATAAGCCCATAATACTATGGGTATGCGCAGGTCCCAAGCACTTTGCTGCGCATTACATACCTTGTTCAACGCATTGCATACCTTGTGGAATTCTTCCGCATTGATAACCTTCTACACGATTGTTCTTCCTACATAATGTTTCCCCAACATTAAGAGCCATTTTCTCATTCCCCTTCCCCCCCCCCTCCCCCCCCCCCGCACCTGCTATTACATTTCTCTTGCGAGAGTTCATGTGCATTTGTGTAGGTTGTTTTCCATATGCCTGTGCCCACCTGGCCAAATTCATGCGTGGATCATCCCGTCCATTGTACTTGTCTAACAATCGTACCCTAGGCTTCGCAAATCGTAAGCGCATCATTCACCTACACTCACGCCAGTTTTCAAAGCTCCCTTTGTGTGTACCTCACCACCTCGCAGGCATAGCACGCAGTACCTAGTCCAAGGCCTGGAAGTGTTTCTTTCTGGCACCTCCCTTTAAAATTTATTCAAGAAGGTATCTACCTCACTTAGGCCATAATAAGTAGGCAGGTCTCTTACTTCTGTCGATACGCATTGCAATGACCTTATCATCATATTACAATTTAGTGTAGTTACCTCATGTAACCGATTTTTCCATCGCTCTGTTTCCTTGTTTGAATATGAAGTACAGGATCTTTTACGCTCCCATGCAATCCGCCCATCTATGGTTGGATTCACCCAATCCTGATTTTGCGTTGTTATCTTATAGATGTAGTCCAAATCATCATCACTTTCGTAGTCACGCACTGGCTCCGTATAGCATGATCCTTCAGCAAGGTCCAGGGGTATAACTACGCGTAGTGACTTATTTTCAAAAATCATTTTCAGCTTTTTTCAGATTAATCACCCTATTCATGTCAGTGGCCCAATCAATTCCTAAGAGTGCGGGGTAGGGATTGCTGCCATCAACAATCTCTATCACTTCAAAGTCTGCCAGTGCGCTCACTCCCTCAATGTCCAAAGTTATTCCTTGTAAATGACCCATGGGTATTATTTTCTATTGGTTCACCATTTGTAGTTGAATAGGAGACCACTGCAGTGTAGGTCTCCCCCTTCGCTACCATGTCTACCTTGACAGAACATTTGTATCCGATCCTAAATCCAGGATGAATTGATCCATCTCATATTCTCTAATCTGCACAATTAGTCTCATTTCTCTTCCCGTTCTTGTCTTATGTTTTCTGATCTTCCTGACTACACTAAGTTCTTATAATGCGGTCCCAACGCATCCGTTAATGAGTTCCTGTAACCCTTTCACCACCTTACTGTCGTGCAGTAGCTTCATACATGTTTTGAGGAATGTTGTGAGCATAGATGGGTCCATCTCCGGCTCCGGTTTACCTTTGCTTCCTGAAGTGGAGGCATCAACAAAGCTCTTCTTGGCTTCCATGAAGGTTTCCTGAGTGCGCTCCAAATCAAACTCTACTTCCTTCATTGGAGCTTTGTGAACCCAAGTTCCATCTTCTGGTTGTTTGCCTTTGTCATCTCCCATCATGATTCCACTTCAAATCACAATGTTTACATTCAGATCTTCCTTGTGCGGCTCAGACTTCATCATTTGCAGGTTCTGCATCGGGGGAGGCGGTAGCGCTCCTTTGTCGCGTATCCTAGCTATCAGTGTAGGACAATATTCTATCTCATGATCAAACAAGTTGCAATACAAACACGACGGGTGCGTTGGATTTGTGAAATTGCGGGCATAATGTCTTGGCCCTGCGCAATTGTAGCATATCAACTATCCGCAACCTCTTCCATGTCCTCCTACACCTTGGCCTCATCCGCGCCCCCGAAATCCTATTTGCGCCATTCCTAGACTTTGATCAAGGGGCCACCTTTTGGGCTGAAATCTATAGGTGGGAGTTATATCCATAATTAAATCATAGCTTCTACAAGTGTGCTCATCATGTCTCACTGACCTACAAAATTTGTAGAACTACTGTTGCAAGCGTATACTTTTGTAACGAGTGACAATTATCCGTGGCATGTTTTCCAACTATTTAACAAATTGCGTAACACAAAGCAGGTGCCACGCTAGGTCCTGCTTGTTCTTCTGGCCTTAATGGCATTGGTCCTCCTCCTGCAAGGTAATTTGCGAAACTAGACAGTGGTCCTTGTCATGACCTTGACCCTTGCATTTTACGCACCACACTTCTTCGCGCACTTCTGGTCAAGCTGTCCTGTCCTGTTTTAGACTCTGCATCTCAAGGCATAAATTTTTCAGCTGTGCGTGGATCTGCTAAAATCCTAAGTTAGGAACCTACATTAGGGTCTCATGTAGCCTCATAGAAATCTCTAAGGCCTTTGCCTGAGTCATTAACTTTTGCTAAGATATCGCACTCCTTAGATGTGGCGTTAGCGAAGCTACAAATCACTCGCGATCTCGTCCATCTGTCAAATTCATATTAGATTTGCGAATCGTACATTTCAGCCTATGATCCAGCTCCCAAGAAGTCTCACCTGGTAGCATTGTGATCTCTTTGAATCCAATGGTTGATTGTGCTTCAGCCTTGGCCTGCTAAATTCTATGTTTAGCGTTGCTTGGATATCCGTGATTCCCGCATTTGGATTATCATTGGAGTGCTTAATATACCAGGTTAGCGCGTGGTCCTGTAGGGTGCTAACTAGTGTCACTTTCTTTATATTGTCATCTATAACTCCTTGTACTTCCCATACAACCCTTCTCATGAACCAGAATTGATCTGGATCCTCATTTCCCAAACCCTTGAACACAGGAAACTTCACTATGCTTGCCATATGGAATTGTGGTGGCGGTGGAGGTGGTATGGGTGAGGACAGAGGTGATGGTGGTGAAGTTGGTGGCAGTGTGGGTGGAGGTGGTATTCATGGAATTCTTTTCCTTATCAGATGGATTGTACTTCGCTGTGAGACCTTCACGAGCTCTTCCTCGTCCTCTCGCGGAGATGAAATCAAAGGGCTAGTTTCGGGTCCCTTACTTCCTTCATTCCTATAAGCTTTTCCACTTTGCATAGCCCCAAACATCAAGGTAACTGCATAACCCTATTTTCACACAATAACATTTAAATCTAAGTATTCAAATACTTTACGTACTTACCTCACTGTCCCTTGAGAAAGCGTCGCTCTGCCTCACTATAGCTGACTGAGGTGTCAACCGCGAACTCAGTAATGAATCCTCGAATAATTCGATCAAGCCACTGATCAACGGTGCACGCGATCTTATCCTTTGATGCTTCCAACCTTCACACTAACTCTGGGGTCTACACAATAGGATTGTCGAGTTTGCACCTTCCTTGGCTATCTTCTAGCTTCGCGATCCACTCGTACAGCTCAATATGGAAAGATGCGAAGAAGATTTCATGGATCTTCATGTACAAGTAGCAGTCTAACCACTCTTCTTTTGTTGGTCATGGATTCTTGTTCTCCTATGCTGCGAACTCGCAAATTCTTCCATCCAACCAGCCTTCAATTTCCTTCTTAGTCAGATTCTAATGATATGACATCAGACATCTCTATGTAGATTTCAGTCCTGGCAACATAACCATTTGTTGGGTTGATGGGGCTTGACCGAAGTTTGGAGTTAATTAGCCAAACAAATCCCTACATTACTAGCCTTTTCGGCATCAGCCTGTGGAGCGCAGACTGAAGTATCACCTGAAGCAGTATGAGGGGATGTTGGAACTAAGTTTCTGCACCCTTTAGATGTCTGATGTGCCGATTTAGTCCAACTGTGCCTACCTTCATGTAGGTCACTTCGTGCACTGTCCTGACCTTCAATACCTTTGCGATCTGCTATAATTTCCTTTCATGCAACCCTAACTAGGGGCCAAGATGCTTTTGCACTGCTATGGCAACAACTACACTATTTCCCCAATCTACACCATGTATCTTACTTATCTTCTTACAAATGTTAGTCAACTTCACGTAAACAAATATTATATCTTGTATTCACTTAATCAATACAATCATATATATTCACACATCATATAAAAAATAGAAGTGCAATTTATACCCAACATATTCAATGCATAAAACATGAACTAAATACATAGAATAGATATGAAACTTCTCTTTATTAATACTTCCAACTGTTATAGACTCGACTCGCCTTGTGCACTCAGCTGCAGGGGTCTGCACACTCAGCTACAGACTACCAGGCCTCTGCGCACTCAGCTACAGAGCCTTCTCCTATTCTATGACCCAAAACTAGACTTTACACTTCAGATATGACTCAACTCTTCATCCTTATCATTATTATTCCATTGAATTGATTAAATACTTAAAGCCTCGCTCTATTTATACAATCCCATGGTCCGCAGACCATGGGTAGATCTCTACAGCCGACATTACATTAAAAAAATGAGGGTGGATAACCTTATGACTCTTTTAGAAATCACACACTCTGTGCCCACAAAATGCGGATTCTTTACATCAGGGTTACAACTTTTGATCAAAATCTGGGCTCTAAGCCCCAAAACTTCCCTTGGGGGATCTTGTGCCCAACATCTCTCAGGCTTTACCATAATCCATAATCCGATCTAGGGATCACTAGGCCCTAGACCAAGACATACTCTCTAGGCTTTACCGTACATCCCATCCCGAGACTACTAGGCCCAACGAAGAGAAGATCCACCTCTTGGCTTTACCGTATATCCCAGCATTCACCGGTAAGGATTCCTAGGCCCACCAAGGCACACAATCTGGATTTACCACAACCCATAGTCTGGTTCAGGGGTTACTAGGCCAGTGGCTTTACCATGATCCATAGTCCAGTTGAGGGACCACTAGGCCATGTGTTTGTCAATTCGGAGATCCACCCCACTCAGCTTCGAATCCAATCCAGCCATCCCACCTAAATCGAATGAGAGAACCCATCACATCAAAGCTATTAGGAAATGACAAGGCTAGGCTGAAAACACTGTCAAACCTGGCAAAACCCATGCCATGGTAGAAAAGAAACACATGTAATCCCATGCATGCCAAATCTAGCAAGGAAAATACACATGTAAGTTGATACCTGCAATGAAGCCTTTTGTAGCTGCTTGATCATGCCTTTCCCTACTTGATCTTTGCTTCCTCTTGCCTTCTTTTCATTTCTTGCTCCAATGCCAAAGTACTACAAGAAAACTTTAAGTTTCCAAGAGTGTGTTATAGAAAGAGATAATAATGAAAGATCTCCAACACTGAATTGACAAAAAGTTACCAACTAATCCTCATAAGCCTTTTTATGAATGAGGCCTCTATTTTCTTCATTTTCCATTATTTTCCTTCATTTTCCTCCTCACATGCAACTTGTGACCTTTCACCTCCTTTTTCTCCTAATTTCCATTATTTTCATAAATAATTGTGCCAAAAAATGCCATTTTTCCTTTCCAAAGCCTTAGCCATTGCCTTTGCCAATTTCCTTAGCCACAAACAACCAAATGAACACCCCCTAGGATTCCTTGCCCAACATTCAGCTTGGAATAAGTGTCCCATCAACAATTTATTGTTTTTAACTTTTATTACATGGAATTTTCACTAGGGTTGTTGAACCCTCCCCCTTGGGAGACACCGTCCTCGGTGTTCAATCTCACGATTAGCTCAACAACCCGCTGAAAGAAGACATACTGGTCATGGAGCTTTATAACATAGCTCGATGCAATATTTAAAATGAAATATCTACTCAAACAAAACATCATGACAACATATTGCATACTGGAGCTTTATAACATAGCTCATTATGATATTTACAATGATAATCCTTCTGAGTGCCAACCCACATGACATCATAACATCATGATAACATAACCATATGATATCATAGTAACATGACAACATAATCATAATGACATGACACCCATACCACATAATGGAGCTTTATAACATAGCTCATGGCGGTATTTACATCCATATACATATGTACATATAACAATATCACAAAAAAATATATACCAAAAACAAATACCAAATCATATACCAAAACATACACCAAAACACCATATCAAAGCATATACCAAAACACCATATCAAAGCATATACGAAACCACCATATCAAAGCATATACCAAACCACCATATTGAAGCTGCTTTGCCTCAATAGGAAAATAAGGAAGGATACATAACCTACATCTGATCTACCATCTCCCATGTAGCTTCATCGGGCCCAAAGTGATTTTATTGCACTTTAACTTGCTTGATTGCTCAGTTTCAGAGCATGAACACCTTTTTTTGCAATATGCACTGAGGCTCCGGCTGGAATTCTCCATCTGGTTCTAGCTATAATACAGACCTGTCAATCACATGATCAACATATTTAATATACTTCTTAAGCAATGATACATGGAAAACATCATGTAATTAAATTGTCGAAGGCAGTGCAAGTCGATAGGCTACTGGCCCAATCCTCTCAACAATATTGAAGGGTCCATAAAATCGTGGTTCCAACTTGGCACATGATCTAATCCACAAGGAGCTCTTCTTCAGCTTGATGCACAAGTACACCTATTCCCCGACCTGGAACTCCTTGAACAAACTGTTCCTATCTGCATAACTCTTCTGCCTACTCTGTCTTCTTGATCACCTACATTTCCTGTTCCATGTTTGCCAACATATCTGGTCCAATGAACCCTGCTAACCGGATCACTCCAACTGATAGGAGTGTTACAACTACACCCATACAATGCCTCAAAAGGACTCATCCTCAATGACTCCTAATAACCGTTGTTTTTACACAAACTCTACCAAAGGGAGATATTCTTCCCAATTCTGCTGTTGATGCAACACATACATCCTCAACATGTCCTCCAATATCATATTGAACCTATATGTATGTCCCTTTGTTTGCGGATGATAAGTTGTGTTGAAGGCAACCTCTGTGCCCAAACCTGCAAATAACTCCTTCCAAAACTTGGAAGTGAAATTTGCATCCCTTTCTAACACAACATTCCTTGGAACACCGTGCAGTCTAACCATATCTCTGATGAATACCTATGCCAGATTGCTACCTGAGAATGTAGAATTCACTGGAATGAAATGTGCAACATTTTTCAACCTATCCATGATAACCATGATAGAATCATGCTGTCTCATTGTCTTAGGAAACCCTATGATGAAATCCATGGAAATAACCTCCCATTTCCATTCTGGAATCACGATCGACTGTAGAAGTCCACCTAGATGTTTACACTCCACTTTCACTTGCTAGCGGTCGAAACACCTTGCCAAAAAATCTACCACATCCCTCTTCAAATTCAACCAATAATAATATCTCTTCACTGCTGTCAGTGTCTTCTGATAAAATGGGTGACTGAATATGGTTTCACATGAAACTACCTCAAGGTCACCTTCTTGAGATCACTATTATCCTGTAAATATATCCTGCCTCGGAACCTGATCAATCCATCTACTATAAGACAATAATCCATACCCGGTGCACCTACACCTATACTAGTACCTGTGCATGTACTAGTACCTGCCGCTGCAACCTGTGCAGAATCTCCATATACTTGACATCCTATTGACCTACTTGCAAGATCCTATCCTATAAGTCTATCCAATAAGAGCTCATAACTACCAAGTGATGTACTTGTACCCATTTGATGTGAGCATCTTCCACCCTATTCTTTTTACCTTCGATGTACCTGATATTAAAGTCAAACTCGTGGATCATGGCCAACCATATAGCGTGCCTGGCATTCAGATTCAATTGGTCAAACAAATACCTGAACCCAATATGATCACTCATAAATATAAACTTTCTGCCAAAAAGATAGTGTCTCCACATATTCAATGCATGTATAAACACTGCGAATTCAAGATCATGTGTCAGGTAGTTTTGCTTGTGCTTGTTTAGTTTCTAGGACTCATAGTATACCACTTGTCCATCCTACATAAGGACTCCACCAGTCCCTCTCTTGTAAGCATCTGTGCATACCACAAACTCTTTGTCCGGATCTGCAATATGTAGCACTAGTGCATGTGTCAACACTGCTTAAGCTGCTCGAAGTTAGCCTCACACTCTTTTGTCCATTCAAACTTCTTACCTTTCCTCTACAATGATGTAATAGGATAGGAAATCTGTGAGAAGTTCCTGATTAACCTCCTGTAATGGCCTACCAGACCCAAGAAAGATCTCACCTCATCCACACGCTTAGGAGCTACCCACTCCATGATGTCCCTTATCTTCTCTGGATCTACTACAATGCCTTCCTTGCAGACAACATGTCCCAATTAGTGTACCTCAGTCTAAAAGAAACTACATTTACTAAGATTAGCATACAACTGATGCTCTCTCAACAACCTCAACACTACCGCTAAATTCTCAGCATGCTCTTCCTTATTTTTAGAATATAATAGTATATCATCAATGAACACAATAAAAAAAATTATCCAAATATGTACTCAACACACTATTCATCAAGCACATGAATGTAGCTGGAGCATTAGTTAAGCTAAATGGAACAACAACAAACTCATAATGCCCATACCTGGTCTGAAATGTAGTCTTGTAAATGTACTTGTAGGTTTTAACCCCGTATAGAAATTACCTACAAACAAATTCTTAAAAGCAGAAAATAAACAATGGTGAGAGCATAAAACATAAAATAGATATACACATATATTTCCCCTGGATCATAAAACTGGGACTACCAGATTGATTTTCTCATTATATTCCTTTCAATGTTACAATACATATATATATATATATATATGCTGAAGCATCCATAAACCCTAATCCATTAACCCTAGATTATAACATAGCCATAGTTCATTTATGAAGATTTTTAGAAAAAATCACATTGCCAATATTTGGTGGATGCGTTTATAACATAACTGTAGTTCACTTGACTAGATCTACAAAAGACCATGGAGACAAAACCATCATGCCAAAAACCATGTGTGAAATCCATGCACAAAACCACAGGTAGGTCCACCGACCTAATATAGGGTCCAATTTTTTTTTTCCTATGGCGCTATCCCACACCCTGTGTAGGTAAGCGGTAATCCCCATGAAAACCCCCCAACAAGGGAGGTCGCTGCCTCCCCTATGACCCCTCTACTACACCTGGCACAACATATAGGGGGGGCTACCGCCCCCCCTGTGACCCCCCATGCTTGGGGTAGCCATGGAGAGAATATAACACACACCCAATATTCTCCCACTTGTTGTTTTATTTCCACAGGGGGCAATAAGCTTAGTCATTGGTCCAACCCTGCAACGCCCATTGTCTCTATACACCAAGAGAATTTCTCAGTGCTCACAAGCTTTGTCAATGAATCTACAATATTCTTCAAAGTGTCCACCTTTACTAGCAACACCTTTTTTTCCTAAACCATATCCCTCATAAAGTGATACTAAACATCAATGTGCTTTGTTTTTGAATGATAAGTCGGGTTCTTTGCCAAGAAAATTTCACTTTGGTTGTCAAACTCTATCCTTATAGCTTGATGTGTTAACCCCATACTTGAACACAATATCTTCAACCAAATTGCTTCCTTGCTTGCATGAGTGGCTACCATGTATTCTTCCTTTGTAGTTGAAAGTGCCACTATAGACTCCCTCTTACTCATCCAACTGACTGTACCTCCAAATAGGTTAAACACATACCCAATTGTAGATATTCTCTAATCCAGATCTCCAACCTAGTCTGCATCAACAAAGCCATGGATGTCCAAAACTTTGTCCAATCCTAGTCTTCCTTAATAGCACAAACCATAATCACTAGTTCCATGCAAATACTTGAAAACCCGCTTCATTGTTGTCCAATGCTCATTTCCTGGTTTTGACATAAACCTGCTCAATACTACCACTACATGTGCAATGTCTGGTCTAGTACAAACCATTGCATACATCAGGCTACCGACTGCACTTGCATATGGAACACGGGACATGTCCTGTTCCTCTTCTTGTGTCTTGGGACATTGTCCAGTAGATAACTTTACACCTACAGGAAAAGGAGCCTTCACCGGTTTACTATCCTGCATATTAAACCTATGTAGTATTGTCTTGATATACTTCCTCCGGTTTAACCATATCTTTCTCTTTACCCGATCTTGTTTAATTTCCATGCCCAAAATACAGTTTGCAGCAACAAGATCTTTAATGTCGAATTTGGAGGACAATTGGGTCTTCAAAACCTGGATAATTTTTTTGTCATTTCCAACTAGAAACATATCCTTTTCCCCCCTGGAAAAATTGTAATTTTATTCAAAATGAGAAAAATTACATGTTGTAGATGCTAATGAGAATATGCAGTAATAGCAAGTCCCGATTTCTCAGAATCCATAAAAAAATAATCTATTCTTTCCTACCTTTCTTCTTTTCCACTTTTCGCCAACCACCAGTGTTGGGAGTGGAAGTTACAATAGACATTTGATTTTTGTTGGTATTAGTTAAATATTCTTTGTTAGAATCTGATCCCTCTAATCCATGGATTCGTTTGTTGCCACTAACTTCTTTCCTTGTTGTGTGCTACTCATTTTGTTGCATATGGTTGCCAGGCCACTGTGTTAATTCAGTGTTATGCTCAATGTTATCCTTCTGTGGATTGATCTGTACAATATGCACATTATTGTTTGCAACGTTCTCTGCTGTCTCATCTTCTTCTACTGTGTTAGCTTGACACTCTATGCATTTCCAACCCTTTGGTTTTTGTGATTGTTTCTTATTACTTCTGGTGTCTTTTTCAGCTTGTGGGCAGGCACTGTGAAGGTGACCTATTTGTTGACAACCACAGCGACAAAATGCCATATTTCATAATCTAATGGTTGAATCCAATGTATATTGTTCTGGATCAGAATAATTCTATCAGGTAATCCGTGACTAAGTTCTACTTCAAGACAAATTCTAGCAAAGGTGAATATGCCTCTCGAGATTCTATCTGCATCTATCTTAAGAAATTTGCCCAACGAATTCCCTAGTGCTTTAATACTTTGTGATGCCAGAAATGTAGTGGGAGGTTGTGTATCCTAACCCAAACATGCATTTTACAAATGACCATAGTAGTGGCATCAAAACCTGGGAACCAAGGGTCATGAAAAGTCTCGTGTTGCCCTAGAACCATGGTCCCTCATTGAGGGAAAAGTCCTTATCCTTGACTATGTCAAATTTGAAAATAAAAAACCCCTTGGAACATAGATGAATATCACAATTCATTGTCCATGTGGAGAAGATCCATTGGTGTAAAGCATCTGATTTAGACCAAAAACCATTGAATCTACATAAGACAACTTTAGAATAGAATTCTCCATAAAGCTCATTTACCTCAGGTAGAGAGACTGTGAAGACTAGTATCTGTGATTTCCTCTCCATGATGTAGGGTCCAGGTAGTTCCGGTGGTGATGCTGGCTTCTCCCTTCCCTTTGATTGCCTCTTTGAAGTAACCAGTGCCCTTTGAGATAGTTCTAGAACATCCACCTCGCAGCCTCAAATTGAGGAGGGTTAAATCTGAGACAATTCCATAGTCCTGTAATGTGTAGTTATCTTGCATACTTTGTCTGGCATATATCAAACTTTACATACTTACTAATATGCTTAAATGCATTTGTATTTCATGCTTCAATTCTTGTATTAGACTTCCCTTCCAGATCCGCTTGTAGATAGTCCTTCCTTGCAAGGTTTTGATGAAAATTTGCATTAGATCGAGATCTGTAATGGGTGGATCTATCCTCAACAAGGGTCGATTTGCTATAAGGGATACTGGATTTGAGAGCTCTGGGTGATTCGAATCCCAATCTTTTACTTATTCACATCCATGCTAGACCAACATAGCCATGCTTCTTGGGTTTGCGAGGATACACTATCCCCTTCTTGTCTTCCACCTGTAGGGAAGGTAGTGGGGGTTCCTCATCGCCCAAAAAAAAGGACCTCATTTAAACCATTCACTACATTTTCTGATCTAGATCCTGAGTAGTGCTTATCAAACCCAAAATCACAATTTTGTGGGTTTCAGATCAGATTCACAATGTTCGTGGGAGGCCCATTGTGATCTAAGGGGGCTGGGGGAGGTTGTACTTCAAGTGATCCCTTTACTTCTGCACCAGATATATGCTAGATAGTAAATAAGATGAGGGAGACACTTATGGAATTTGATCTGGTGTGGGTGCCAAAAAGTACGCGAATTGCTAGATCCAACCTGTGCATGGGAAGCTCCACTTGATGTAAGGGTGTATATGTTATAACGATGGGTTTCGATCCAGAGTATCAACCAGAAGATAAGCGTAACTCTATATCTGACCTATGCATGGGCAGATCTTCTTGCAGTGAGGGCGGAACTGTGGAAACTTTGTCAGATCTGGACATAGGCATGTGTTTCAGAGGGTAAAGTAGTTTCCCATTTCTAGTGAGATTCTGTACGAGAGTGTGGAACATTGGCACCAGTTCATGTAAGGAAGTTTCTAGTAATAACCTAGCCAATTTCCCAAAATAAATGGAGGATTTGTTGGATGTAGCATGGTAGCCCGAGCTTGGTGCATTATTGTTGCTTAGGAGGATGGTCCAGTTGATACCGTAAATGACTCCTGCGGAAACCCTCAATTCTGCTGCCATATCTCGCGCTCCATATTCAACCAACAACATATCATCCACATACAAGATCAAATAAATAACACGACCACGAATTAATTTAAAATACATAGAGTGATCTGCTTTGCTTCTCGTGAAGCCAAGTCCCTGTATATATGAATCAATTTTTTGATACCACATCCTTGGTGACTATTTTAACCCATACAAAGACTTTTTTAACTTGCATACCAGTTCTTTCTTAACTTTCACCACAAATCTTTAGGTTGCTTCATGTAGATCTCTTCTTCCGAATCCCCATGAAGAAATGTTATCTTCAAATCCATCTATTCTACCTCAAAATCAAAAGCAACAACAACATATAAAAGTAATATAATAGAAGCTACCTTGGCAACAAGAGAGAAAATATCACCAAAATCAATGCCCGACACCTGGGAATAACCTTTTGCTACCAACCAAGATTTGTATTTCTCCAACTTGCCTTCTACATTTATCTTATTCTTAAACACCCATTTTCTTCCAATGGGTTTCCTTCTAGCTGACAAATGCACCAAATCCCAAGCCTCATTTTTGTGCAAAGATGCCATTTCATCAACCATGGCCTCTTTCCAGAGTTTTCCATCCTTTGAATCTACTACTTCCCTCACAGTTCTGGGATCATAATCAACAATAGATAAAGCAAAATTTAAATAGAAAGTAGATGGACTATACCTTTCTGGATGCCTTCTTTCTCAGACTTATCTTCTCACAGCCGGGGTTTGTGGCTCTTCATCTTCTGATTCCTCTTCTGCTGTAGAGTCTGATTCTTCCTCCTTTAGCTAAAACTCTATCTTCTCAGGTTCCTTTGGTAGGATTTCATGTTTAATAACATATTTCACCTCTCTAAACACCACATCTTGGCTGTACACAACCTTCCTTGTTTTTGGGTTCCAAATCTTATAACCTTTTAAACCATCCTTATACCCAATAAAGATGCACCTTTCATATTTACTATTCAACTTTGTTCTTTTCTCCTTTGGAACATGTACATATGCATCACATCCAAATACCCTCAGATGTGAAAGAGAAGGTTTCTTACCAATCCATACCTCTTGTGAAGTCTTATCCTCCAACGCCGATGAAGGTGATCTATTGACTAGGTAACATGTAGTCTCCACTTTCTCTACCCAGGATTCCTATCCTAACCCGACAACACTGAGCATGCTTCTTGCCTTTTCCATCAACATCCCGTTCATTCTTTCTATAACTCCATTTTTCTAATGTGTGTATGGTGTAGTCTTTTACCGTTCTATACCACACTTCAAATTCCTTATTGCAAAACTCTCCACTGTTATCTATCCTCAACACCTTCTTCTTCTTCTCTGTCTGGTTTTCCACAAGAGCCTTAAATTCTTTAAACCTGTCAAAGACTTCATATTTATTCCTGACAAAATATATCCATGTATTCCTTTAGAATTCATCTATAAATTATACATAGTATAAAGACTTACCCAGTGATGGAACCAACACAGGTCCAAACACATCACTATGCACAAGCTCTAATATCTGTTTTGCCCTCTTAGCACCAAAGAGGAAACTCACCCAATTTTGCTTCCCATATATACAATTTTCAAAGAAATCAAAATCCAAAGAGAAATTAGACATACCTTCTACCATACCATTACCATGAAGTATTCAAAGGCCCTTCTCTCTAATATGTCCTGGGCTTTGACGCCAAAGCATGGTCTTTTCTCCAGAGACCACTAGATTTTCTGCTCCACTTTCAGAAACCACTGAACTATTGCACCCATCAATAACAGTGCTACCCTGAAGCTTTTACAGAGTTCCAATCCAAACTCCCCGCATCAATACCAGTTCTCCCTGAACCATATTGCAGGTATATTTCTCTAACACTATTTTTACACCTGCACCATCCATTTTTCTTACAGAAATCATATTTTTCGCCAATGCATTAATATGTAGAACACCCGAAAGCGTTCTAATCCTTCCACCTTGCAAATTCAACTCGAATTTTCTGCAACCGACGATTCTAGCCTTCCTGTCATCCCCTAAGAAGAGATCACCACCATCATATTTCTCATACTCACAGAACCACTTTCTATGGGGAATGAAGTGAAAGGATGAACTTGAGTCAATCAACCATGCCTCATGATCTACATGTGTACTTGAAGAAGAAGCCAAGTACACATCCCACCTTCATCTGAGGTGGTTTTCACCTTTGTAGAAGGAGAATCATCAGATCCATTTCCTTTCTCAGTAGCTTTAGATTTACAGTCCCTTTTGAAGTTCCCTTTCTTTTCGCATTTCCAACACACCTTTACAAGTTTACCTAGAGATTTAGATCTCCCACTCGAGGAATTATTTTTGTTTCTATTCTAGGAACATCCTCATACAAACAAGGCATCACCATTCTGGCCCTTCGTATTTTTCTGTCTCATCTCCTCCGACAACAAGGATGAGACTATTTCATCAAATTGCAAGGCAGTTGCATTGCTACCTATTGCAACAACCAGACTATCATACGAATCTGGTAGAGAACACAACAAACTGATGCACTTATCTTCATCTGAATTTTTAATATCAACATATAATAACTGGATTACCATAGTATTAAAGGCATTTAGATGCTTTGTCATCGAGTCTTCCTCTTTCATCCTCAGGTTATACAGTTATTTTCCATAGGAACAGTTTATTCACCAGAGACATAGATTGGTACAAAGTCCCTAACTTGTCCCACAAATCCTTCGCTAAAGCTTCCCCTAATACATTCAGCAATACTGAATCAGAGACACACAATCGTATTGTGCTCTTTTCCTTCTGATCCAACTTCCCCTAGTCTTCAATTGGCATATTGTTGATTTAATACCCAGATCTACTGTGACCCACTGATATTTATCCACTAGTAAATCCTCCATCTTGAGTTTCCACAACTCAAAACTCTGACCATTAAATGTCTTGATGTCTATATTTGCATTGCTCGCCATCTTCTTTCAACACAAGAATTGATCTCGTAGTTCTCCCACTAAATAGGGTCTACCACAGGCCCGATCAGAACCCCTCAGCAGCAAAGGTGTCCCCTTAAAGCCAAAACAAATGTAATATCAAATGTAGGTTTTAACCCCGTACATAAATTACCTGCAAACGAATTCTTAAAAGCAGAAAATAAACAATGGCTAGAGCATAAAACATAAAAAAAATATACACAAAGACTTTCCCCTAGATCCCAAAACCGGGACTACCAGATTGATTTTTTCATTATATTCCTTTCAATGTTACAATACATATATGTACATGCTTAAGCATCCATAAACCCCAATCCATTAACCCTGGATTAGAACATAGTCGTAGTTCCCTTGACCAGATCTACAAAATACCATGGACAGAAAACCACCATTCCCAAAACCATGTGCGAAATCCATGCACAAAACCACAGGTAGGTCCACCCACCTAAGATAGGGTCCAGTTTTTCTTTTTCTCGCGGTGTTTCCCTAGACACCGTGCAGGGGGACCCCCTAATAGGGGGGGATGCCGCCCCCCTATGACCCCCCTGCTACACCTAGTGCTATGTACAGGGGTGAAACTTGCCCCCTCTGTGACCCCCCCTGCGTGTAGGGTAGTCATGGAAAGAATATAACACACACCTAATAGTCCTCCTCTTTGATGCGCACATGATGGTATCCAGATCTGAAGTCAATCTTCGAGAACACTGCTGCTCCTGTCAGCTAATTGAACAAGTCATCAATCCTTGGCAAAGGGCACCTCTTCTTGATAGTCACTTTATTCAACTGCCTTTAGTCAATGCATAATTTGAGAGTACCATCTTTCTTCTTCACGAAAAACACCGGTGCATCTCAAGGTGATACACTTGGCCTGATGTATCCCTTGTCCAACATTTCCTTCAACTGCAACTTTAACTCTAGAAACTTAGGTGTTCTCATCTTGTAACGTGCTTTTGATGCTGGAGCATTCCCTGGCACTAACAAAATGGAAAATTCTACCTCCCTGGGAGGTGGAAACTCTATAATGTCCTCAGGAAATACATCTTGAAACTTCTGCAAAACTATGTACCTGTTCAACACATATACATGCTCAACCTCCTTACCCTTATCACTAGAAATGTATACTACAAATAACATGCACCCTTTCCCATGACTACGCTTATCTTTCATAGTTGTCACCATTTTAACTAATGTGGCCTTCTTCTTACCCTGTAAGACTCTTGGATCCCGATTTTCATCAACACACTCAATGGCTTTGTCGTAGCAGTCTATCTTGATTCTATTTAGATAAAACCAATCCATGCCCAACAACATATTGTATGATCCCAATGGTAATACATTTAAATGTGCTGCTGTAGGCATGCCATTTAAATCAAAAGCATAAGATCTTTCCCATGATGAACTCGCTTATTTGTACTTGTAGAAAACTACACTAACCAAGAATTTGCATGCAATTCCTTACTCAAACCAAACTTATCCACCGATTTAGGACTAACATAGCTATGATTAGATCCAGGGTCAGTCAAAATAGAAATAACTTGATAACAAAGCTTACCATCCATCTCAATGATAGATGCATGTTGTTTTGCCTGCTTGTTTTCTACTGCTACATAGATATGTGGAATACTCTGACCAACATCCCCAACAATTTGTGCCTCTTGTACACTGTATATCTTAGGCCTACCAACTTGATGCTGCGAACAATCTCTCCTGAGGTGCTCCTTAGCACATGTCCAACACACCAATTGACCAGTGTCCTCACCTCTATGTTGTTGCTGTTGTGACCTGTGTCCCTGTCTAGCTGTATTAATCTTCTTTTGTGGTGCCATCTTTTCTTTCGCATATGCATTATGATGCCTTTTTCTCATAGGCTACCATTTACCTCTACCTTCATCTTTTCCATTCCATCCCTGTTGAGATTCATTCATACATTTTGACTGTTCAAGAAATGCTTCAATTTTCCAATGACTTCCTCAAGTGACCAAGGCTCATCGTACTCAATACGATCTTTAAATGCTAATGGTAAACCACTCACAAACCATTGAAATTTAGCCTTCTCATCAGTAAGATATGGTACATACCTTAATAGCTCCAGAAACTTGGTCGTGTACTCTTCATCTATCATTGATCCCATATTTAGCTCATAGAATTATTTAGCCTTACGGTTGTAGTACCTCTTTAACAAGTACTTATTCATGAAAATCCTCTTGAATTCTTGCCAACTCAAGCCATTTGTTATGATGTCTCTGATCTGCTTAACATCTTCCCACCAGATGTTTGCTTTACCTTTCAAACTTAAGATAACTATTCCGGCCTTCATGTTATCTGTGTACTCATGCAAATCAAAAAATTTGTTCATCCAAAGTATCCAAGCCTATACCTCTTCGGGCTTCTTCACATCTCCATCAAAAGAAGGTGGTTTTTCTTTCTTGAATTCATCCATCAAGAATCCCCTATCATTCTTCCTGTAAGGATGATAACATTGACGATCATGATGTCTATTAGAATCAAAACTAGAATAGTACATGTACTCATCGCCACTCTTATATGGAGTGTCCATCAACCTACTGACTCTCACTGTGTCAGATCCATCCAACCTATGTCTATCAAGAGATCTGTTTCCATATGCCCCATTAGTTACATCCCCATGCCCATGGATAATTTGAAGTGGCCCTTATCGCTGCAAGTATGACAAACTCTGAATAATTATAGCATTAACCTCTACTTGCTTCTCTTATGCTTGTATGATCCGGTCCTTATCTGCCTTACAATTCCTTATCTCTTCTTTCCTAATTCTCAACGTAACTACCAAATCAAAAGAGTTCCCAACACCATATTGCTCTTTGGATTCATAGGGAGAGTCTTTGTAGTCAACCATCTTGCTATCCATTTGATATCTCTTCCTGCAATGCATAATATGTCAGATAAACCAAATCAAAAGAAATCAATGTACCTCAATATATCTCAGGGGGGATACCTCATTTGCAAGATCACCAAGTCAATGTGATACATGTATAACATAACCATAAAAACATATAGGCATACACAAATAAATGTATCAACACATAAACATCACTCTAGTTAGGGTCTAGTCGTCAATGCAAGGCCATATCAACAATGCATGCTATGACCTCGTGCATGACAAAAACCATTACTCCATTCCACACATTACCACATGCAACCAACAATATGCATAAGCAATCCCTAACCAACTACCCATATGCATAAATGCATGTAGTCAAACATAAGCGATCAATTCTTGTAAATAACCTACAAGACTGACACATGTAATCAAAACATTCAAGAATGTAACCTAACATACAAGGATGTAAGTAAGAGACATAAAATCAACATGTAAGTGACATATAACCATATACAACTAGTAATATACTCATGACAAATGCATTCCACAAAATCAACATGAAATTTTCCATGACAATATTACTACAACCATAATCAATCGTCAAGCAAATGCAACAAGAAAATGAAATGCAAGTATAAGAGACACACATGCAATTGATATGCCTGCATGACCATAACACACTGCCCATCTAGTCTGAGGGTTGAACCATCCTTTGATACCACTCTCTAACACCCTACTCCCACATCCACCCAAGTAACTAGGTCATTGCCTAGAATGGAGTGATAACTTAGAATTGATAAAAGTATAGGGAAATAATGATGCAAAAGAAATAAGTTGAACAAGACCTTAACCAGACCCCTACTAGACATGACAGACATTTCGTCAAACATATCATCAACATGTAACCTATAACTGTAAACAACATAATTAAGTGTAGGGATCTCATACTTAGCTGAGAATTTCTATGAATCATTATTCCCTCATCTCATTTGCTACATTATCATCTATTAGGTCATAGATACATTATCCATTCATATACAAGTAAAAACATGTTGAGAGCCACATATATCTGCTGTCATAAAACATACATATAACCAACATAATAGGAACAAATATATCATAAACATATCAGCCATAAAATCCACATATACATTGGTACATTTACACATGAAAATCAAGGGAATGGATTTCTCATTAATGAATGCAATAAACCAACCAGAGATGGGACTGCCACATTCCACCCAACCATAGATTGGCTGATCCAAGTATCTCTTCAACCAATCACCCCCATTCCACATTCCAAGCATGAATGTGGGACTCATAGAACACACCAAAAACACCAACAAGCATTGATGCCACCGGAATTCTCAGCCTACACCATGAGTAATTTGAGTTCCTCCTAGTCTCTCAAGCTTTACCGCAATCCACAATCCAATCTAGGGATCACTAGGCCCTACATTGAGACATACTCTCTAGGATTTATAGTACATCCCATCCTGGGAATACTAGGCCCAACGAAGAGAAGATACATATATTGGATTTACCGTATATCCCGCCATTCAACGACAAGGATCCCTAGACCCATCGAGGCACACAATTTGGCTTTACCACAAATCACCATCCAATTTAGGGGTTACTAGGTTAGTGGCATTATCGTGATCCACAGTCCAGTTCAGGGACCACTAGGTCACGTGTTTGTCAATTCAGAGATCCACCCCACTCAGCTTCAAATCCAATTCGGCCATCCCACATAAACTGAATGAGAGAACCCATCTCATCAAAGCTATTAGGAAATGACAAGGCTAGGATGAAAATACTATCACACCTAGAAAAACCCATGCCATGGTAGAAAAGAAACACGCAATTCCATGCATGCTAAATCTAGCGAGGAAAATACACATACAAGTCGATACCCACAATGAAGCCTGTTGTAGCTGTCTGATCCTTCCTTTCCCTGCTATATCTTTGCTTCCTCTTGCCTTCTTTTCCTTTCTTGCTCCAATGCCAAAGTACTTCAAGAAGAACCTGTGTCCGAGAGAGAGAGAGAGAGAGAGAGAGAGAATGAGGAGACAACTGACAGAAAGTTACCAACTGATCTTGAGAAGCCTTTTTATGAATCATGCCTATATTTTCTTCATTTTCCATTATTTCCTCCTCACATGTAACCCGTGACCTTTCACCTCCTTTTTCTCCTAATTTCCATTATTTTCATAAATAATTGTGCAAAAAAATGCCATTTTTCCTTTCCAAAGCCTTAGCCATTTCCTTTTCTAATTTCCTCAGCCATAAACAACCAAATGAACACCTTGGAGGATATCTTGCCCAACATTCATATTCGAATAAGTGTACCATCAACCGTGGTTATTGTTTTTAACCTTTATTACATGGACTTTTCACCAGGGCTGTTACAATACCCCTCAAATCATGGAGCTAATTCCCTCTCATCAAGGAACCCTAATTCCCTAATTAGAGGATCTCATCCTTCGTTTTGGATTTGAAACTTCTTCCTCTTGGCCTATAAATTGACTACATGGTAGAGGGATTGGGAATTTCAAAAAATATAAGCTTATGATGTTGGATTTTGATTGGAAGACCTATCATCTAATGAGAGGGTTAGAGGCATTTGGGAGGAACCTCATGACATCAAGGCAGAGGTTATAAGGCTCTTACTTATCCTTGAATTAATACAAATGAATCCTTTCTTCAATTGTATTATCTTACTAAAATAATGAACGATTTATGTCTCTTTTGATATTCATTAAGTTAATTTCAATTTCTAATCTCCTTGATCATTAGATTAAGCTTGTTTGAATTGTCATGTTTCATATGCCTTTGATCTTTTTTAGGTCTATGATGTTGAGAATAGCAACAAGAAATGCTAAAAATAGCATTCAAAATATTCCAATTTGATTTGTCCTTGAATTAAAATTCGAATTTAGTCTCACGAGCTGCTTGGAAAATAATTAATTAATTCATCTTGAATTAATTAGTTGGAGAAATTCAAGCTAGAAGTCTTTGTAAAGTCATGCAACAGTTATTCCTTAAATTAAGGAAGTTATCCCTTAATTAAGGATATAAGGATGAGTTATATTTGAATTATAATTAGTTAGCTCAGTTAACTGAGTTAAGTCCAGTTAAATTAGTTCCAAACAATTTGAGGAACTAATTGTGAGTTCAGTCAGTTAATGCATGCACGCATGCAACTAGTGTACTCCAGATAACTGAGGATTTTCTCATAAATAACTCATGCATGTCAGTTTAGACAAAGACCCAGTTGAGATTAAAGATAGGGACATTTTACTATTAGTTGGAGGAATTTTCCTATAAAGGAAACTTGTCCATGTAGAAGGAACAAGGTTCCTTGAGGATTGTGTAGTTTTACATGGTGTGAGATTAGTGTGAGTGATCAATGTTACACTTGGTAACAGTAGGATCACCCAGGAGAAACATCGCAAGGAAATAGGAGGCTTGGAGGGCAGTGGAGAAGGTTTGTGAGAAGCATTGTTTGCCTATGAGCATCCAGGAGGATTGTACCGAGAGCTAGTTAGCTGCGGGAGCTAAAGCTTTGTGTAATCTTGATGTATTTCCACCTTGTATGATAATACAGATAGTGAGGTTTTTAGTTGAGGCTTTCCCCAGAGTATTCTTATGTGTTTCATGTGTATTGATTCTTCTTCTCTGTTATATGTGTTCTGCTTGATCTTGCTTAAATTGATTCAACTTCCGCAAGTTTGATTATAGAAGTAGGTTAAGTATTTTGCTTTAGTTATATTGCATAATCAGGTTAATATACAGTGAGAATTTCTACATGGTATCAGAGCAAAGGTGATCGAAGCTGTGAATAGTATACATAGAAGGGAAATTTGAAGTTTGAAGTTCGGGATTGAAGGTACAAATCAAATTCATCTCATACTTCGGGTTGGTCAATGGCGTTCTATGGCTTGAGACTCAAGTATGCCTTGGATGGTAGCTCAAATTACATAGCATGGAAAGATCACATGGAAGTTGTATTAGAAGAAAATGGTTTGAAGGATTTCATTGATCAAGAAATCCCAAAGGCAGGTTCAACTAATGCACAAGAGTTAGTTGAATGGAAGAAGTGTGTGGCAAGGGCGAGACAGATCATCCTTGAGGGAGTTCGAGACCATATCGTCTCGAGTCTCCATGGGAAGGAGACTCTGTTTTCAATGTGGAAGACATTGAATAAACTATATCAGAATAGTAGCGACCAAAGGAAATTGGCACTCAAGGATAAGCTTCAAAGAATCAAGATGGATAACAATGATACTATTTCAACATATATGAACAAGCTCACCACCTGTAGAGATGAGCTTGGAAGTGTGGGAATAACTACTGCCAATGATGATATGGTGAGCCTCGCTCTCCTTGGCCTTCCAAAGAGCTAGCATAGCTACTAGGACTCTATGAATGGAAGGGAGAAACTTCTAGATTGGGAATGAATTTTGTTGGATCTCATGCAGGAGGATATCAGGAGGAGCACACGTGATGGTTCTTCATCCAAGGAGGATGAAGAAAATCTGGCCTTAGTGAGTAAGGCAAGGAAAGGGAAGGAGAAGGATTCTCATCCCAAATTGAATTCTTCTCATGGAAGGAAGAAGGTTGACAAGTCTAAAGTGAGATGCTTTAATTGTCATGAGATGGGATATTATGCAACTAATCTCCCATCGAAGAAGTCCAAGAGGGGATCCTCGGAAGGATCTAAAGGTGAGGCATTAGCCTCTCAGTTCGAGATGGACTTCACTGTCATTGTATGCCTAGTGTCTTCGATGATGGGTTGTGGTTGGTTTCTTGACAGTGGAGCCTCATTCCACATGACTAGTGATAAAAGTTTATTCAATACCTTGGAGGAGAAAGACCTCAAGATACTCATAGCGATGGGTGACAATGAAAGGTATAATGTTTCAGGATTGGGCACTATTTCTTTTTGGAGGGAGCATGGAGATATTATCACCTTAACAGATGTGAAGTATGTGCCTGGACTGAAGAAGAAATTGGTATCGATCATAATGTTGGAGGACAAAGACTACGATGTTGTCTTCAGTAAGGGAAAGGTTTTCCTTAGACACATCACCACAGGACAGGTGAAACAGAACGGTTCATGGGTACAGAACCTGTATGTTCTTGAGGTTCAAGATGCATGCAAAGACTTGAGGATCAAGGCCAATGTTAGAGACTTGGTGGTTGAGGGGGAGAGTAAATTACCTCTCAACATGTAACCCCAGAAGAAGTCTCAGACAATTGTGGAGGAGCCACAATTGGAGATGCTAAGAGGAGACTAAGTGGAGGCATCCACTCATACAAAGACCTCTAGTAGGGGGAAATTTTGAGCCAAGTGGGTAGAGGGATCACATGCAGCCATACCTCCAGGTGTGACGTGGGGTGATGTGAAGTGATAGTCTCAAGAAGGCTAACATTGGGCACAGTTCATTGAGAGGTTTTATCTCATGGACCGTACCTTTGCTATGGGAGTCCAAAGTACATAGTAGTGGGAGGAATTAGTGGGATTGATGCAGTCAGAGATCAAAGTGATAGAGGCTAGAGTAGTCAGATACTGAAGAGCACAAAGACGAATTGACAATAGTGTAGAAAGGCAGAGTCAGCAAAAGTGTAGAGTTTTCAGTTGACAGAGGCAATAACAGTCAGAGACTTTGATGAAAGATGAATCATATTGATTCAGGTTGGATATTTTTTTTTTTTTTTTTTTTTTTTTTTTTTTTTTTTGTTTCGGGAGTTGTTAGAGCAACAACACTAGGGAGAAGTGCTGCATGCATAACATTCCAAAGGTTTAGGATCAGGATTGAGTTGAATTCCTTTCTTGTTGAGAGGGAGTGTTGAGAATAACAACAAGAAATGCTAAAAATAGAAATGCTAAAAATAACATTCAGAATATTCCATTTTTGATTTGTCCTTGAATTAAAATTGAGAATTAAAATTCGAATTTAGCCTCACCAGCTGCTTGGAAAATAATTAATTAATTCATCTTGAATTAATTAGTTGGAGAAATTCAAGCTAGAAGTCTTTGTGAAGTCGTGCAACAATTATCCCTTAAATTAAGGAAGTTATCCCTTAATTAAGGAGATAAGGATGAGTTTTATTTGAGTTGTAATTAGTTAGCTCAGTTAACTGAGTTAAGTCCAGTTAAATTAGTTCCAAACAGTTTAGGAACTAATTTTGAGTTCAGTCAGTTTAAATTCCATGCATGCATGCAACTAGTGTACCTCTAGGATACTGAGGATTCTCATAAATGACTCATGCATGTCAGTTCAGACAAAGACCCAGTTGAGATTAAAGATAGGGACATTGTACTATCAGTTGGAGGAATTTTCCTATAAAGGAAACTCATCCATGTAGAAGGAACAAGGTTCCTTGAGGATTGCACAATTTTACAGGGTGTGAGATTAGTGTGAGTGATCAAGGTTACACTTGGTAGTAGTAGAATCACCCAGGAGAAATAGTGCAAGGAAATAGGAGGCTTGGAGGGTAGAGGAGAAGGTTTGTGAGAAGCCTTGTTTGCCTATGAGCATCTTGGATGATTGTAATGAGAGCTGGTTAGCTGTGGGAGCTAAAGCTTTGTGTAATCTTGATGTATTTCCACCTTGTATGATGATACATATAGTGGGGTTTTTAACTGAGGCTTTCCCCAGAGTATTTTTCTGTGTTTCATGTGTATTGATTCTTCTTCTCTGTTATATGTGTTCTGCTTGATCTTTCTCAAATTGATTCAGCTTCTGCAAGTTTGATTGTAGAGGTAGATTAAGTATTTTTCTTTAGTTATATTGCATAATCAGGTTAATCTAGATTGAGAATTTCTACAAATGATTGTAGGCATTTTTGAGCATTGAGAAGATGCATCGAGACAAAGTAGGGATCGCCATCAAGCATTTCACAAATAGGTAAGAGAATTATTCTCCTACTCTTGTATTTACAATTCAAATGATGAACCTTAGGAAAAGAGCTATTCAATTGTCTATTTGTTTCTAGTTTCCTTTATGATCTAGGGAGTTTGTTGTTGTTAGCAAGAGGGATTTATACGCCTAACAAATTGGTGACTCCACTGGGGAACGTTACTGTTCCCTTCTATTTCCTTGGTTTTGCTTTCCGATCTATTTTGTTTAGTTGGACCTGAGTGTTAGCAAATTTATGATCTTTCAAATCTTCTGATTTGATTACTTTCTTGTTTAATTTTTCTTTGAATTCCCATATATGCACATTTTTTGGTCATCCACAGAGAATGGATCTGCTCAATTTTTTCCCAAGAAACTACATGCATGCACATTGGAATATGCTGCTCTCCTTCGATGTTCCAAGATTTTTTTGAAAAATTAGGTTTTCTCTTAACCAGAGTTAATCTGGGTTTCTGAATGTGTCATCATATTTGTTTTGATTGTACAATACCTCTTCTGAACTTGGTTGATTGCTTTGGTGAAGTATTTTTGGGAATCAATCCCTTTTGCAAAATTGATTAAGGTTTTTTCTGGATTGTTTGCAATAAAAAAGAGTTAGGTTGTTCTCAATATCATTGTATTCCTGTCTTTTTTTGTCAAATACACCAGATCCATTATTAATCTTGATTTTTTGTGATGAAATTCTTTGTTTAATCACAAATTAGGGTTTCCCATGAATTAGTGTTTTGATGAGATTTGCTTCTAGTGCTACATTGAAAACATAAGTCATTTTTATTCCAGTACTGAAGTTTGATCAGGATTACACTTTAAGAATTGATTTCATAACATTCATTCAAGCACCTTCATTTTAAGGATTTCTTTGGGTGTTTTGAATTTGATTTGCTTTGGTCATTTCTCAAGGATTTGTCTTAGTTTGTGAACAATTTTTGCATGTTTTTTCTTTTATTTTTGCAAAAACATTCCCCCCTTATTTTCCGAGGTGTGGGGGGGCTAAATTGTGTCTGAGTGTTAATCGTCTTTCAGTGTAATTATTTTTTATCTTTGGAATTTTCAACCAATTTCCTTTACTCACACTTGATTGATTCTTTAGTTGCATTAGTGAAAGGAAATAATCTTGTTGTTCTTTTGCTTATTTGGAAATATATTGTGTTTGTTTTAAAGATTTCTCTTGCATAGATTACATTTGCATGATTAGAATTCTCATTTCATGAACGAAAGTATGCATAGATACATTTGAATAGTGTTCACGAAAATTGTGCATAAATTACATTTGCACAGTTTTCAAGCAAATTGTGCATATATTATGTTACATGGTTTGCAACTTAGAGCTTTGAATTGCACTGAAAAGTTAGAAGTGGTACATTCTAGAGTTAATATTTTAAATAATAACCTCTTTACTTACTCTAGCTATAATTCATCGAAATGAAGAGATTACAAATTTCATATTTTATGCATTAGAGTTTTGAGTCAAGTCATAATACCATAATTTTCACGTGCATTTACCCTTTAAGTAAATAACAACTTAATAACATAGTGTTAATAAAATTCATTTAGAATTTTTATTGTTATTAGGGCCATTTCCACCTATAGTAGATTAGGTTGCAGGGCTTTGGAATGGGGAAGTGAGTAAACTTTCCAAAGCTGCAAACAAATAATAGAATCTTGTGATAGGGAGATAAATCCAACTATTTCAGTTTTTCTCTGGGAAGCTCTTCTAACACATGAGTTAAGCATGAGATCATGTTAGACTTGGTAAAGTGATTGTACCCACTTCATTGGCCATGATAGATTAATTTTCATGTATAACAATGATGCAGAAAGGTACTTGGGGTCACTTGAAAGTAAACCTATAATTAACCATGTTGATGAGCTTTCAAGGGGATTGAGCTTTATTACTCTGCCCTTGCGTGTACGTCCAATCTGCGACTGTTTCACCAGATAGAATTGTTGTAGTTGGTAACCTTAGTGACCGTAATCCTAGGGCTATTACTCGAGGTGATGGCAGAGGGAAGGTCCTGCTATACTTGGAACAGACATTGGCTAGACTCATTTGGAATTTTTGGAGGGTAATATTCACTCGAGATGGGATAAGTGAAGTTACTTGCATCAGATTGTTCCATTAAGCAGGTTGTCGGTGTAATTGGTTCCACTCGCTCATATTTATAACCACTTTTCACTTTGATTTCTGTGATGTTGGATTTCACTGCCAACTAGTGATTTCATTGTGAAAAGCTTGTTTGCATGGTTTGAATCCTTAGATTTTTTAGCGTGTGTTCAGTTGATTATTTTTACTTTTTAGAGACCTTAGGTGTGGATTGTGATTTTTAATTTTTAATATTAAAAAGTAAATTCATCTAAGTTTAATCTAATGATGGGAATGCCAGAATTTTTCGATAAAGACCTCTCTTTTAATGGGAACCCTAATTCCTTCCCTGATTTTGCAAATGTCGGTCCTCCTTATATGGCTACATTGTCACTTCCCAGATTCACGATAGGTTTACCTATATGGCTATTCTCAACTCATTTAATTCCAAATACTCCAATTGTACCGTCTCAATCGAGTTTTTCACCTCAACTGAGTTCACCATCTCAACATCACCAACCTACTTTTGACCCTTTACCTTCTTCACCCAACATTTCCTCCTCCCTTTCTTCCTCTTCGCTTGGTAAAAGCCTTGATGCTAGTAGCCAAGTGACTAAGAAGAAGAAGAAAGGTAAGAAGAAGAAGAAGCAAGCTAAGAAAATAGTCAATCATGAACCCATGGATGTAAATATTGGTAATGTTGAGGAAACTTATAAAATTCATCATAAGCCCAAATACCCTTGCAAGCTTTGTAAGGGTGACCACTTCCTCCTCAATTGTCCTAGTATTGCTAAGGTTTTGGAAGTATGGTCAAAAAATTCTAATCAACTTATTGTTGATCCATCGACCAATGGTTGTGAGGTTCATGGGAAAAACGTCAAAGTTAGGTTTCCTTGTAGGTTATGCAAAGGGACTCATCATAGTCACCTTTTCCATCACATGGATGAAGCCTCAAAATTGTTGGAAAACTTATTGTTTCACAGAAACAATTTCCAACTAATTACCGTAAACTTTCTCCCCACCTACCGTCACTTGATGAAGTGATTGATCTAAATCCAAGTATAATCAATCACACTCTTCCATTGGAGAGTGAAACATGTATCACTCAGGTTGATGGACTATTTTTTGATCAAGTAATTGAATCGATTCCATCTTTGGTCGATCCCACTCTCCCTTTAGAGAGTTAACTTCATACTTAGGTTCTTCATGTTACCTCAAATTATTCTACACATGAGGGCATTTCATCTATTGCTTTTGAACCCCATCCAAGTAATGAGGCTATTTCTTTTGATTGGAATAGATTGACAAAACCTCATCTTCTATCTTCCATCCCTTTCCAAATCAATGTGAACGCTTATGGTAATAATGCGCATCACACAAATGGAGATGAAGGTGCTTCTATTAGTATTTTATCCTCCATAGCTTGGCAAGCTTTGGGTTCCTCTCAAATTGTTCCTGTTACTCATAGTATGTTAGCTTTTAATAGAACCATTAGTGAACCTTAAGGGATCCTCCCTAAGTTACCTATTACCTTAGAATGTAAGATTGTTTGTATAGATATTATGGTAGTCCAACATCCCTTGGATTTCAATTTTCTCCTTGGGTGAGACTATGTCTATGCCATGAAAGTTGTCGTAGCGACACTCTTTCATGTGATGTATTTCCCTCACAATTGAAACATTGTGATAGTTGATCAACTTTCATACGTTGATCTTGCTTCGACTACAAGTCACCCGACACCCCTAAATGTTCCTTATATGGAAGTGGTACCTACTCCACCATGGGTTAATTATGTGGCAACCTGTCCCATGTTTTCAGTTACCAATGCAAGTAAGCCTCTCAGTGTCTTCTCAACTTATCTTGACTTAGATATAGTAATTGACGTGGTCAAAACTTCAATGGGAGATTTTGAATACAATTTTATTATCCCTATTGATCCCCTTGACATGTGTTCCTTCCAGTGAACTATTCTTCCATCTGATGAAGACCTTTTGGAAGCCATGATTAAGGGGGTATCCCTTAACATGTGTTTTTTCCATACAGAAGCCATGAAACAAGTCGTTTTTGAGGATAGTTCTTTTACTGTGTCAACCTCGTTAAAAAATGAAACAACTATTTATGAGGATGGTTCTTTTACTATGTCAACCTTGTTAAAAATTAAAACAAATCCTCCTCTAATTAAGTCGAGTCTTTTATCTGTTCTCGTAAATGAACCTTCATTTCATCCGCCTATTAGTAACCAATAGTCCACTTAGGTGAATGAAATGAAGCTTGGGGGGCATGTGCCTATGTTGGTATGATGGGGACATGAAAACATATCTCAAGCATAGTTTTTCTTTTGTTCAAGGTTGTGTAAAAATGAAGTCACCCTCAAGCACAAATTTTCTTTGTTTCAATCTTGTGTAAAAATGAAACTACTTTCAAGCATAGTTTTTATTTGTTTCAAGCTTGTATAAAATGAAACCTATCTCGAGTCCATTTCGGTTATTATTTTCAAGACCCATTAAACTCATGAAAATCCTAAGACTCTTTTGCTATCTTTTCACACTTGTAAAATGTACATGAAAATGCTGAGTCTTTCTGTCTTTTATTTCTCGTTAATTAAAATTGAAAGTCGGTGATTTGAGTATATTTTTATCACTTTTTTAGACTTGTTAAAGTTACTAAAAAGTGAAATCATGGATTTCTCTTTATGCCCTTTTCAACCTCCTTAAAAACGAAAAGGTCACCGAGTACTTAATTGTTCGAATTCATAAAAGTAAATGAACAAACAAACTTTCATTTTAAGTTTACCCCTTTTACAGATAGAACCAAACTATTTATGAAAAAGGTATACGTTGACTAATTATGGTCAATAGAGTTATTTCCTACAATATTTTATCCCTTTTTCAGGCTTGAAGGACTAAATTTATAAAAAATAACATTGTGGAGTTTACTTATGTTTTTCTCCTGAGTCCCTAAAATTGAAAAACACTGAGCTTTACTTTCTTCGGGCTCGTTAAAATTTTATGGTAAAAGAGATGAACGAGTTTCCTTTTTGTGTCTATTTTAAACTCTTTAAACATGAAACCGACATCGAGTTACTCCTTTACTGGACTCATAAAAATTAAATAGTTTAGGAGTCATTAAACATGACGAGATAGAACCACTCCTTCTTAGGGTTCGTTAAAAATACTTCAGAGGATTCATCCGAAGGATGATTTTATATGACAAGCATATGTTATCCTCCTCAATCCTGTGAAAAAATAAAGAGGTACTTGCCAATAATGGTGGGGGAAAATTGGGAAAGGGTATTCATTTTACATTCATTATAAAGGTAGTATACCACTCTTGAACACGGCACTCCATCACACCTATGTCTAGGTTCGGAAATCCATTTGTTTTACAATTAACCGAACCCCATTAATGTTTTTAGCTAGTTTTGAGTATTATTGTTGAGTCAAACTTTGCCAAGTCAATTTTCATGTTGCTATGTGTTCAAGAGAAGTTCAACCTCATTTCATGTTCCTTTGAAAATTTTAGTCTTGAATCACATCATCCATCCGTGAGCCAGTCCTTGCAAAATATGCTTCAAAACTTGACATTGTGTTTCGTGTCGTAGGATTTCCTCGACTGGTCACTTCCTATTGACTTTAGATCATTATCTAGGAAGTTAATATAGAAACCTTCGGTACCTTCAGGCCTGCATGCCTTAATGGTGTGTTTCTCGCTTTAAACGATAAGTTCCCATCATAAGCCTTCGATCGAATGATTCTATGAGTGCGTGACTTCAGATCATTTTTTCACAGTTTATAGATTGTACTGAGGGTATCATGAGATCCATTTTCATTATTTGTGGTTTCTCTTCCATTTTTTAATGGTTCACATCATTGACAGGTAATTAAGTAGTTTCTACCATGTTCAAGCTCGAGACACTCACTTGCATGGCTAGATTCGTACTACAGATCGAGAGATGGAGATCAAGAAACTGGATCTAGTTTCATCGATCCAGGTTGCAAGGAGTTATAGTTTCATGATTATGTAGACAAATTCATAGCTGATGACTGCGCCCAACTGTCTATTATGGATATGATTCTTGATTTTTTCCATACTTGTTCATTGAGTTAGTTTTACTCTGAATACGGGAATTCCCACCTCAGTGTTGATTATATATTGCATTGTAATCCTTGAATGTTTCTTGTAGGTTTCTGACCATTTTCTTTGATCAAATTTTTGGTATGATAAAGTGCTTCAATCTTTAAAAAACTAGTTTTTAGACTTTTCACTTTAAGGGGTAATCTGTTACACATCATTTTGTCACCATGACACTTGACTCTTAAAGTGGATCTCTTGCCAACCATAAACATGTTTCATTACACTCCCTTAGAGGTCAAACAATAAAAAACCCGTGAAGAAGATGTAAATTTTGGGTAAAATGGCTTTATAACTTGTTAAGTATGACCTACACATTTTTCCTAGTCAGTTTCTGCTCATTTTCAGTTTCTATCCCTGAAACCTACGCATAAATATGCTTTGTATTCCACTATAGACCGTGCACATAATGCAAAGAAAAGTGAAAATAAAAAGTGAATTCTAGAAGCTTTCTTGGGAAAATATATCCCAACTGAAAGCTTTTGGGTCATATCTATTCTAGTGATAACCCTAAGATCATGGAGCTAATTCCCTCTCATCAAAGAACCCTAATTCCCCAATTAGAGGATCTCATCCTTCTCTTTTGGATCTGAAACTTCCTCCTCTTTGCCTATAATTTGACTATAAGCTAGAGGGATTAGGAGGTTCATAATAGATACAATTATTCTGTTAGATTTAGATTGAAATGCTTATCATCTAAGGAGACGGTTAGGGGCATTTGGGAGGAACCTCATGACATCAAGGCAGAGGTTGTAAGGCTCTTCTCTATCCTTGAATTAATACAAATGAATCCTTTTTTCCACTGTATTGTCTTACTGAAATTATGATTGATTTATGTCTCTTTTGATATTCATTAAGATAATTTCAATTTATAATCTCATTGATCATTACATTAAGCTTGTTTGAATTGTCATGTTGCATATGCCTTTGATATTTCGTATGTCTGTGATTGTATGCCTTTTTGAGCATTGAGAAGTTGCATCGAGATGGAGCAGGTATCTCCATCAAGCATTTCAGAAATAGGTAATAGGCTTATTCTCCTACTCTTGTATTTACAATTCAAACGAAGTAAGCTTAGGAAAAGAGCTATTCAACTGTCTGTTTGTTTCTAGTTTCTTTTGGGATCAAGGGAGATCACTCTTGTCAAGAAGAGGGATTTATCCGCATAACAACCATGTGGCAACACAATCAACATGCCAGATTTTGCTAACGTCGTGACAATTTGGACCAGTCTGGTGGTCAGTGACGACGAATTTGTTGCCTAGTTAAAATGCCCAGTGACCCCCAAAACCTCTGATGTGAAAAACATACGTTAGGGATAAATTCAAATATATATTAAAAAAGATACCATCCAGTTGGCTGGCGGTCAAACCCGTCCAATTGGACCAACAATGGTAACATCTGATATATATCAAATGGTTGGGGTGGTCCCAGTACCATGGACCATCCAACACTATTCAATATAATAAAACAACAATGGCGGGGGTCGTGGGGGTTTGAACCATGACCTTCCAAGTCCCACTTTCCTTACACGAGACCGACTATTGTTGGGCCAAACAGCTCGACGTTAAAACTAGTGCTCGACACCATTACTTAAGGCCTCTCGACCCAATGCCAAACTAAGGGGACGCGTGGAGCAAAGCCGCCAGGTTGCAGTGGTGTAGAAATTTACCGCAGGCTAGAACCGTGCACCCTGGGCACGTATTTTGAGAAAATTCTCTGGAAATATTCTAGGGAATCCTTAGATTCCTTAGAGCCTTAGAATTCATTGGAGTAGAAATAGGCCGAGTTTACCCTCATTTTAATTGGTTTTTTGTAAGGAATGCAGTAGTGAAGTTAGTTTCATCATATGAGCAGCCAAAATTTGGTCAACCCATGTGAAGGAATCTTTGGGAGAATCTTTGAGATTCTCAGGGGTCCAGATTTTGACCGAACCAGAACATGGTCGAATTTATAGTTATTTTTGATAATTTTTCATCAGCAATCCAACCATGCAACCTGTTTCTTTAGCATAGGTCTAAATTTTTAGGCCATCCTTGGAATTGAATGTATAAGGTGTCATTTTGTAATTGCTTGTAATTTGATTTTGCTGCCAATTAATGAAAAAGGCCTCCCCACATTGAGCAGGGCCTTGAGACGTAACCCACACTGGGTGAACTCTGTTATCAAGTTGTTTTTGTGCCTTTGATCTCATGGTTGCTTTTGATTTCCACTTCTTTTATGTGTTTATGTCACCTGGTTACATGTTATTTTAAATGCAATTCTGCATGCATCCTTGAAGTAAAAGATATAAATTAATCACTGAGCATGATTTTGTTCAATGTCCTATAATCTATACACATCCTCCAAGTCCCGTCGTTCTTTGGAACAATGATGATTGGTGACCCACATGGTGATGTACTCAGTCGAACGACATCTTGTTCCAACAATTTCTGCAACTATTTCTTCACCTCACTTTCCTCTATAACAGACTGCTTGTACATCCCAATATTTGGAAATGGGGAGTCTGGCAATAGCTAGATCTCGTGCTCCACTTCTGTCTTAGGTGGTAACCCTTTAGGATCTTAGCACACATCCCTGTATACTTGTAACAACTCCTCAAATTGCTTTTTATGTTTCTTAGTACACCCCTCCAGGGATGCCTTGCCTCTTATTGACTTCTCTTCTGACCGACTTTCTCTAAAAAATAATAAAACATACTTCTTGTTGGAACTGATCAATTTATTAGCTTGGTTGGAACTTACCAATGAAATTTTTGACTTGCCTTTGTGCGCATTGACGATGAATGATTTTCCATCCTTGACAAGGTGATATTGGTTGGATCTTCTCATGAATATTGCATCATGCATGTACATGTATGGAATCCAAAATATGACTCCACATACATAAAGGGGAACCACATCTAGATCTACTTCATCAAGACAATCAACATTGATAGTAAATCTAATTTTGCACTGTTTAGTTACCTTCAACTTTGCATCCTACTTTATCCATCCTAGTGGATATGGGTTTGGATGATCACGAACTTCCAACCCCAACTTCCTGACCAAATCTACTGCAATAAGATTTGCCTGTGATCCTCACTCAAGCAAGGAAACAATCTTTGTATTCTTGGCCTATATATTTATAGGGAAGAGTTTGATCATTTCTTTCTCTTCCTATTGTTGAAGGCTACTTAGCTTCACCTCCTTTTGCACTGATGCACAATATATCTTCTCATCCATGTCCAAGATGCTTTCAACTTGGTTGCTCGAACCTGCGGCCATGAGATTCTTCTTCTGATTATCTTTCTTTTTTTTCTTCGGGTTTAACTCTCGATGCAACTTCCAACACTTCTCCTCGGTATGATCATCAATATTGTAGTGTTTTCTAGGATCTTTGCACTGATGTGCTATATCTATCATCTTTTTATCTTTCCCCCCTTTTTTCTTCTTCTTTCCCTCCTTAGAAGTATCCTGTTGCTCATCCTTCTTCGATCCACTTAATTGCTCTCTTTTAAGGCCTATGTTCTTTAGGTAATACACCTAAACATATGCCTTGTCTACCAATTTAGGCTTGAACAACATCAATTATTTGGGCAAATGGTAGTACAGACCCCCTAAATACTTGATGAGTACATCTGGGTTCTTTGGAGAGATACCCAACGTTATAGCCATTTTTCTGAATTCCATTGTGTACTCTTGCATGCTTTGGCCTGGATATTACCCCAAGTAATGCCACTGAATACATTGGTCCTCCATGCACCCAATGGGATAAAACTGTGACTTAATGAGGCTTTTGAAATCTTCCCACTTAGTCATTGGAGGTTCTATCTCCACCCTGAGGGTTTTCATGTGACTCTCCCACCAAGTTAGTGCATGGCCCTCAAATTTTAGCCACACGAATGAGATATTTTTCCCTTCCTTGATTTGATGGACACTGAAATAAACTTGTAGTTCTTTTTCAGGTTCTTTCTTCGACTGGTTCTCCATTTATCCTTGATCTTATGATCTCTGTTTTGATTTGTCCTCTGCGTTTGAACCCCCATCTTCTCCAAATATCCCTAGCTTATTATTTAAGGCCACCATGAGGAGGTTTACATTGTGTTTGATATCTACAACTTATTATTCTAGCCACGTAAACCTCAGCTTTGTAGGATCACAAGGTTCATTTACATATTCATCGACCATGATTAGAGTTTTATGATTTTTGGCCCCATCGATCTAGATTCCTGAAATGTCCACAAAATACCCAAAGAAACATAGCTTTGATACCAATATGATTCGTAAAATTCAATGGATATTCCATTAGACAATTCATCATAATGAATCCGATAATATATGAGATTCTACACTCTTACAGTTTTATTAAACTTGAAGATCTATAGATTTAACTATAATTAGTGCATGCATGTGAATGTAAATTATGCAGAAAAATAGAGAATGACAAAATAAACTGACGCACACACATAAGACACAAAATATGCTTTGGGAAACCCTTTCAGGAGAAAACCCAACCGGAAGGTGAGATTGCTTTGCTCTCTTTCTCTGTCTGGAAAGTGAGGCTACAAGTACAAAGAAGTAATGTCTGTGGCTCATGGGATGATAAATGCAAAAGTCCTATATATGTTCTCTACCTCCTATCTCTCCTAGATATCTTTGCTCAACTATGGAACAAAATTCTCTCGAAATAACAGAATGCCTCTTCCTCTTAGTGGCTCGGTTATAACCTGACCTGATAAACTACTAGCGATTAAGTTTGATTAGATAAATTCTTAACTAGAGTTACAATATAGAATCTTATAGAGTATTTTTACAACAAAAACACATGGCTATCCCATTTTCCATGAATAATGGGGGCTGATGTGGCATCATCTTGAACCATGGTGGTGAAAAAAGGAAGGTCAACTTCTGAGTAGCATAACGCTTGCATACAAACTCCGATTGATGCACTTCTTGCACCGTTCAAAAGATATTTGTGTGTAGAAAAACATGAAAATGTGCACACAAAGGAGACAATTTTTTACCCCCCAAAAACATCATTCGATGCCTAAAAATTCTGTCGAAAGGTTTCAAAATCCGTTTCGCCAAACTGGGTCCTGCCAGTACAAACGGCCCGAGTTGATTCCTCCACTTTTTCCACTCTGCATGCATCGATATGAATGGAAAACAATATAATGATCCAATCCGGATCAAAAATGTTGAGCAAAGAACAAATATTCATTAATATAAAGAAACAAGATTATTTTAAAGATAAGTAATTGTACCTTGGATCTGTTGTAAGCCAAGAAAGGATGCAAATGGATTCATCAAAGGTCAATAGAATTTTGAATTAGCCTACACTAGAGAGAATTATTAAGGTAAGAAGTGATTATGTGGTGTTATTTTACCAATTTTTATAGAAAGTTCATAAAGGGATTCAACAACATATGTGTAATGACAAATAAATGTGTGAAAGCATGAGTATTTTGTTGGGATATGTGATCATATAATAATTTTGAGACAATGAAACAAACTATTATTGAGGTGCCAATATTTCCATTACATGATTTCAATAAAGCACGCCAAGTTGATTATGATGTGAATGGAAAATCTATTGGCACAAGGTTGACTTAAAGGCTAGTATCATACTTCAATGAGGCATTGAAAAAGTACTCTACATATTATAAGGAGTTCTATTTGATACTCTAGGCATCAAAATAATGTATGTTACTAGGGGATTTTTTTATACAAATCATCCATTACTATGGTTTATTCTTAACCATTCAATTTTGAACCAAAGACATAATCAACCATGGATTTAGATGTTCTAGAGCCACACATTTGTGTTGAAGCATAATAAATTAGAGTTCTTGATGCACTCAGAAAGAGATTAGTGATGTTGAAAATAATGAATAATGAGATAGTTAGGTTTGTGTAGATAATAAAATGTACACACAAGGTTTTTTCATAGGGATGAGAGTAATGGAGAAACACAATTTTTGTAACGAAAAACTGCAAAGTTGTATTACTTTCTATAGGATGGATATTTAATAAAAGGATATCATTTACACATAATAGATGTCTTGATGCATGACAATTTTATTAGAAATATGTGTAGTGCAGGACTAGTAGGACACTTTAGGCAAGGCAAGACCACAACTTTCTAAAGGAAAGGTATCATTGGTGTTTTTGCATATAGAAGTATGAAGGTTAGTAGTGATATGCACAATATCTTTGATGGCGAAGGGTATGATTTATATTACAATATTGTATACTCCATTTTTTATATTGGAGATTCCTTAGGAGGATTTTTCAATGGATTTTGTACTAGGTATACCTAGGATGTAATGAAGGTTTGATACATTGTTTATTGTAGTTGACATGTTTTTAATATGGAAATTTTTTTACTTATAGAAAGACTAGTTATATGACTAATTGCATGGAGTTATTCTTCAATGAAGTGGTGCATTTGTATGGATTTCCAAAAATAATCATGTCAAATAAAGACATAAGATTTCTATGCCACTTTTGGAGAACTCAATGCAAGAAGATAATGACAAAATTGAACTATAGAATTACACATAACCCAAAGTAAACCATACTAATGTTGTAAACCAAATATAGGGAAATATATTTAGATGCTTAGTTGCAAATAAGTTGAAATAGTAGGATTTAATTTTATGATAGGAAGAATTTACAAACAATATTTTTTGCAAACATGTTAACTAAGAAATAACCATTTTTGGCGATGCATGGACATAATATAAGAAGTAGTTTGGAATTATTTTGATTGGAGACAAGGAGAATTGATGATATTGAAGATTTCAAAAAAACAAAGGAAGTGGATGGTCAAGTACAAGACACTTCAAGGTTAAACCCAAGGGTTGGCTCAGTCGGTTGTCACCAACGTTGTTAGACATTGTAAAACCATAGTTTTTAATCTCCATATTAGCATTGTGTATTTGTAAATATGATGAATGTTAAAAACAACAACAACAAATTCCAATTTAATTTGTCCTTGAATTAAATCGAAATTCTATTCTCATAGCAACTTGTAATAGTTGATTAAGTTAAATTGACTTAATTGACATAGGAAATTCAAGTTGGAAGTCTATCTAGAGTCATGTAGAGTGATTCCTAAATTTTAGCTGTCCAGGTTGAGTTTTTTGGAGTTTAATTAATTAACTCAATCTAAATGAGTTAAAGTTAGTTAAACTAGTTCAAATTGTAGGAGGAACTAGTAGGAGGTCTAGTAGTGGGGACAGGCAGCAATGCATCCTTAGTACCACACTAGTTAACTGAAGATTCACTCATAAATAACTCATTCATGTTAGTTCAGAGGAAGACCTAGTTGATATTAGAGTTCAGGGACAATGTACTATCAGTTGTATAATTTTCCAAGTTGTTCAGAAGGTGCATGCAATTAGTTGAGGGGCTATGGATAGATTGCGCAGTTATGGAGAGTGGATTTACCAATTAAATATGGGCTAATTCTCTTAGGAATTGCATAATGAAGTAGGGGCTTCGCAGGTATCACAATTGGCAAAGTGTTGGCTTGAGCTAGTTTGTGAAGAAGAGAGTTAGAGTGTACTAGTGTAGGAATTGTTCGGGTTGAACAACCTTTGTATTTTCTTCTCAAATATTTTGGTTAATGCAATATAGATAGTTGGGGTTTTTAGCCATTTCTTTCCTATTGGGATGGGGTCCCCAGGGGTAGAACTGAGTTAACTTAGTCATTTTTGTAAAGAATATTGTAAAATATGTAAAGTCTCTACAAAATGTGGATGAGAAGTGCGTAGATAGCTAGAAGTCCAAGGGGACTTAGCCCCTTATTTTTGGTCAGTTTTGAAGACTCACCCATGAGCTAAGGGCCATGGTATTGTATTAGGAAAGCTATATATAGTTGAGTCTTAGAGAAAATTGGGCATAGAGAATTGGGTACATTGAAGAGTTTGTTATCTTGGGGAAGGGCTAAGGTAGGAAGGCTCTGCTTCCTATGCTTACATAGAGAAGGGAAGGCTCATGCAGCTAAGTGTGCAGGAGGCTTGGGTAGAGTTTGCAACTGAGTGTGTGGACCCATGCAGCTGTATGCGCAGGGTAAGAAGAGTCTGTAATCAGTGAAT
Source organism: Pinus taeda (assembly GCA_000404065.3). Lineage (NCBI taxonomy): Eukaryota > Viridiplantae > Streptophyta > Pinopsida > Pinales > Pinaceae > Pinus > Pinus taeda. The sequence continues at coordinate 160,854 of APFE030010272.1, forward strand.
TCAAGATCAATAAAGACAACTTTTTGAAGAATTATTAAGTATTTCCATTGTATCTATTTATGTTATATGTTGTTGATTAATGATATGTTTATGAAATATTGAATGCATGCTACACAAATTAACTAAATCTGTCTTAATAACACATGAAGTAAATGGGTATCCACTTCTGCGAAGTTAGAAGCTATTTCTCTTATGTTTTTTTATGAATTAAATAGATCTAAGTGAAACTCGATCTAGGGTTGCTTGTTGATGCACGAAGGTAGGTAAATCAACTGCGTAAGGCCCACAAGGACTGATTGCAGGACTTTGCGAAGGTCTAAAGACCAGTTAACCTAGTTATAGTAAAAAAGCCCTAGAATTCCATCGATCTACGTGGAAGAATATCTAAGGCACTGGAAGACATCACACTAGTCTCTAGATGCAGAAATTTAGTTCTTGCATCCCCTAATACTACTTTGGGTGAGACTACAAGCTGCGCTATGTAGGTTTTTACCAAAAGGGCCAACGGTGTAGGGTTTTGTTGGTTGGTGCAACTAACTCTAAAACTGGGGCTAGACCCTCTAAGCCAACAAATGGTTCCATTGCTGGGACTGGGTTCTGCTTAAAGAGATGTGTGATGTCGCATCATTGGAATCCGACTAAGACAAAGATTGAAAAGTGGTTAGATCAGAGGATTCACGAGTTTGCACTACAAGAAAGCAGGAATCCATGCTTGTTGAAGGATGATTGGTTGAATAGGTATATATATATAGAGGTACATGAAATTTTCTTTTGTACGTTTCCAATTGAATTATATGAGTGGTTAGATAAATTGACAGACAATCAAGGAAGTTGGAAGCTCGATAGTCCTATAGTGTGGATGCCAGAATTGGCATGAAGATTAGAGACATTCGATAACATTATTGCGTGGGTTGTTGATCACTGGCTTGATAGAATTCTGGGAGGATTTGTTACTTAATTTGCAGTAGACACATCAGTTAGCTATAGCGAAGCGGAGAAGAAATTCTTCAAAGGACCGCGAGGTAATTACATTAGGTCATTGAATACTTGGATTAAGATGTTGTTGTGTGAAAAGCAGATAATTCCATTAACTTGATCTTTAGAGATATGTGAAGTGGAAGGTTCTATAGAAATCATGAAGAATAAGGTCCATGATTGGACCCCCTTCAAGTGAAGACGAAGGGGCGGTGTAGACTATATCGCAAAGAGTTGTTCAACTAATAACTTAGGGAATCCCTAGAACACATCATCCTTCCATTGCACCTCCACCTCCGCCTCCACCGCATACACCTTCACCCATGCCTCCACCTCCACCCCCACCATTCAACATGAAAAACTCCATGAAAATGCGGATATTCAAGGGAACATGAAGTGAATATCCAAAGTAGTTCTGGTTTGTTGCGAACGTTGTATGGACAACACATCAAATAACTGATGATAATATAAAGAATGTGCAACTGGTTACTGCTTCGTAGGATCACGCACTAACCTGGTACATTAAGTACTGCGCTGACAATCCTCATGCATCGTTAGCAAAAGCTCAGACAACTTTGAACAAAGTGTTTAGTAAGCCTAAATCTAAGGTGCAGTCGATAATTGAATTTAAGGAGATCCTAATGAGGGTTGAGGAGACACCTTGGGACTTTGATTAGAGGTTGAAGTGCCAGAACTGACAGGCTAACATGAAAATCTCAGATACCCAGCATCGTGACTGGTTTATTGCATCGCTTTTATCGCATCTAAGAATTGCTCTGTCATAGTAGAAGATAGAAACACAAGCCGAGGCCTTGGAGATGACGATGAGGCAGCACACATCACCTATTCAGGATACAGAACTAGGGTACAATAGATTCACTCGCAGTTAGCGAGCCAACACCTAGAATTACAGAGTTTAAAGAAAGAAAGGGAAACAAAGCTAGAAGTAGGTGCATAGGTTTGGTGTTTGAACTGCAAGGGCCATGGGCACGATAAATATCATTGTCTAGTCTACGTGAATTACATTACGGGGGGAAGTCCCCATGAAGCCAGAAGCTCTAGCGAGGCCGAGCACGGGGGCTACATTATGGTGTTCCATTTGTCAAGTTACTAGATAAAATGCGACAGATAATTGCCACTTACTTCAGAAGTTTGTTCAAACACCCCAATGGTGGTTCTGTAATTTCTTTAAATCCATGGGCCATGATGACCACCATTGTCGAAGCCATGAGTTGATGAGGGAAAGAACCCCTACTTACCATATGCAAGTAGAAACTGAGCCTCCAGATCAAGGCACAAGAGGAGCGCGTGTTGGTTTTCGAGGCCGAAGACGGGGACATGGAGGAGGACCTAGTAGAGGTCGTGGCTAGATTATCTGCTACAACTGCGGACAACTGGGGAACTTTGTGTGAGATTTCCCGAATCCAACAAAACCTTCATGTCAATACTGTATAAAATTTTCCATTGATAATAGCCAAGATGCAAGAGAAGAAAACACAACCTCAATAGCCTATGCGGAATTTACAAATGATGAAGGCTGAGCCTCACGAGGAAGATCATAACATTAATATTGTACTCCGAAGCGGTATGAAAATGGGCATAGATAAGGGTATGCAGCCTGAATAAGACAGATGGGTGCACAAATCTCCTACAAAAGAGGCAACCTTTGACCTCAATCACGCTAAGGAAACATTTATGGAGGCAAAGAAGAGCTTTACTAAGGCCTCCACCTTAGGAGCCTAGAAAAGACACTAGAAACTAGTGTGGCACAAGAGGTTGACCCTTCCATACTCACAACATTTTTGGAGACTTGCATGAAGTTACTGCGTGATAAAAAAAGCTATGGAAGGATTGCAGGACTTAATAGACAAGTGCGCCAATAAGGAAAATCCTCCTTCGGAGCAGTGCACAGTTAGAAATATTGGTAGGCATAAGGTGTGAACAGGATGTGAGATGCAAATAACAACACAGATAGGTGATTATGAAATGGATTAGTTCATTTTGGATTTGGGGTCCAATGCAAATGTTCTACCAAAACAGACATGGAAAAGGATGGGGAGACCTATGCTGCAGTGGTCTCTGATTTAGCTCAGGATTGCGAGGCAAAAGAAAATCATCCCCATGGGATGATTATATGGAGAAACGGTTGATATTGAAGGTGTGAGTGCATTAGCAGACTTTGAAGTTATAGAAATTGTTGATGACAGTAATCCATACCTTACGCTCCTAGGAATTGACTGGGATATTGACATGAATGGGGTTATTAATTTAAAGAAGATGACAATGTCATTTGAAATAAAGTTGCTAAGGGTTATAGTGCCATTGGATCCTACAGAAGGGGCACGCTATACTGAACCAGTCTGCAGTTACATCAGAAGTGACAATGAGCTGGATCAAATCTACAAGATAACAATGCGAGATGAGGATTGTATTAATCCAATGACAGATGGACAGATCACATGGGACCAAGAGAGTTCCTGCACTTCTGACTCAGATGAAGAATTAGAGCATTAGAAAAACCATTTGCACAAAGTATCTACATTGCGATGCAATATGATGACGAAGTCACTACGCTGCGTTTTGTCAGAGGTAAGAAAGTTACCTTATTATGATGGTTTGACCGATGTAGATATGTTTCTAGATGAATTTGAGTGTGAAGTCCCTGAAGACCACTATTTTCAAGAATTAGAGTTTGCGTTGCGTGCTACGCCCGCACGATGGTGGGGTACGCATAAGGATAGCTTTGCTGGATGGTGATATTACAGGAGGATGATGAAGTTATGATTTAGGCATGCTAATACAAGAATCACTGAGAAGTATAATGGGAAGGATGATCCATGTGATCACTTGGAAAAGTGGACTAAGGTGTGGGGGACATAACCAAAGCTAGAGTGGATACATATATTTTGTCATACCTTAGATACAATCCCGCTCAACTGGTACCTCGAAACAGAGATCTGCCATGGCATTGTAGAGTGGGATGTGCTGAAGGAGGGATTCTTATTGGATTTCATCTTCGAGGACGGATTTGCAAGCACCAATGAAGCGCTTCAAGAAATTAAAGTGGTTATCTTCAGGACATCGAAGGAACCTATGGAATGGACCCAACTGGATTGGAGAAACCAGCTACGCTATGGATTGGAATGCTATAATGTGACTATTGAAGAGGAGGAATAAGACTAGATAAATGTCAATATTCCGGAGACAGAAGGGCATCATGAAGTAGAGGGACCACAAGTAGAGAACCTAGACATCTCCACACCTTTGAAAAATAGGAAGGTAAAGATTGGCATTGAAGATGAACCAAAGTTCGCAAATATTGGAGACTATTGGGATGATGCTACAGTAGACAAGGTTGCTGAAATACTTCATGAATACTAGGATCTTTTCCCCACTAAGTTTTTAGATTTAAAGGGCATACTTGGTGATTTGGGCATTATGAGGATCACATTGAACTCGAATAGGAAGCCTGTTAAATAGAGGCCTTATCACCTTAATCCTAAGTATAAGGAAGAGGTTCGCCAAGAGATGGATAAAATATTGGAGGCTGGCATAATAGAACCTATTGAAGATTTTGATTGGGTGAGCCCGATGGTAGTCCAAGGGAAGAAACAAAAGGGCGAAATAAGGATCTGTGTAGATCTGCAGAAGCTTAATGATGCATGTGTTCATGATCCATTTCTGACACCATTTATAGATGAAGTGCTAGACAATGTCGGATGGTAGGAGGCATATTTCTTTACTGACAGGTTCTCTGGCTATCATCAAATAAAGATTGCACTAGAGGATAGAAAAAAAAAACCGCCTTCGTGACAGAATTAGGTTGTTTTTAGTACACTGTTATTCCGTTTGGATTAAAGAACACACCTGCAATATTCTCTAGCGTAATCATAGCAGGTTTCAAAGAATTGATTCATAAGTTTTTGGAAGTATACTTCAATGACTAGACTATGTTTGTCCTGGTGAAGTGCCATGTAGCAAGTCTGCGCCTTATGTTGGATACCTGTCAGAGATACCAGATAGCACTGAATTTGAAAAAATGTATATTCTGTGTTCCTTTTGGGATCTTGTTGGGTCATGTCATGTGTAAGAAAGGATTGATGGTGGCCCCTGCAAATATTGTCGTGATTGTGAAATTGGAGGTCCCTAGGAATGTTAAGCAATTGGGCGTGACACTAGGACACATGGGATACTATAGAAAATTCATTAAAGCTTATGCTCAAATTACTATGCCCATGGAAACATTGCTAAAGAAGGATGAGACATTTTTTTGGGATGAAGAATTTTAGCATAACTTTGATGTGTTGAAGGAAAATATGGTGACTGTGCCCATCCTGGTGTTTCCCGATTGGAAAAAGGAATTTCATGTACATGTGGATGCTTCTTGCATTGTGCTAGGTGCAGTACTAACGCAAGTAGATGAAGGTGAGCTGGAACATCCTATAGCCTTCGTAAGTAGGAAGTTATCAAAAGTTGAGAACAATTATTCAACGATAGAGTGCAAGGGATTGGCCATGGATTATGCACTGCAAAAATTCAGGCACTATCTATTAGGAGGGCATTTCAAGGTGTATACAAATCATTCTGCCTTAAAGTACCTAGTCAACAAGCCTTTGTTGGGGGGAAAGATTTGCAGGTGCTTGTTATTATTTCAGGATTATGATTTTGAAGTCATTGTGAAGCCAGGGAGGTTGATTGATGGACCTGACCACCTGTCGAGAATCGAAACAGGCGAATAACCCAGTAATTTGGAGGAAGCGTTTCCAGATGCGCAGCTCTTTGTGATATGTGTAGATGATGAGCATTTTTCCGACATTATTCACTTCTTAACTATAAGAATGACAACTGAAGAATATACAAATAAAAAAAAGAAGGAATTAGTAGTTCGCGTAGTTGACCTTTCGGTCATTGTGGGACATTTCTAAAAAATGGGTGTAGATGAAATATTGCGAAGATATGTGCCAGATTTTGAACGTGATATTATTCTCACCAAAGATCATGGGGGAGATGTGGGAGGCCATTATGCGGGGAAATAAATCACACAAAAGATGTTGTGTGTAGGATTATGGTGGCCAACATTGCACAAAGATTCCAAATCATACTGTAAGGCGTGCAATGCCTGTCAACAAACTGGCAGACCATCATGAAGGGATGAACTACGCTACATCCTCATGTATCTTTATAGGCGTTTGAGAAATGGGAAATCAACTTTATTGGACCAATTCAGATACCTGGAAAGAAAACGGGTGAGTGCTACATTATCACTGTGATGGACTATTTAACCAGATGGGCGGAAGCATAGCCAGTTAAGGATTGTACAGGGGCTATGACAAAAAAATTATTGTTTGAGCATGTCTTAACAAGGTTTGGATGCCCGAAAGTTTTGATGAGAGATAGGGGTACACACTTTCTGAATGAGACAATTAGTGCGTTGACAGATGAGTTCCAGGTCTATCATTAGAAGGGTACACCATATCACTCACAGGAAAATGGGATAATCAAAGCTTTTAAAAAAATCTTGGAAAACACGTTGACAAAGGTATGTAATGTGCAACGGAATGACTGGGATGTGTGTATACCTGTAGTTCTATGGGCCTATAGGACAACTTGTAAGAAGTTGATAGGACAAACGTTGTTTAGATTGGTCTGTGGGGTCGAAGTGGTGATCCCTATGGAGTACATTGTGCCTAGCTTGTGCATTATGGCTTTGACAGATATGGTGGATCATGAGGCATTGGAGGGACGAATCGCACAGCTAATGGAATTAGAGGAAAACCAAGTTTTTGTAGTATTCCACCAACAAGTATAGAAGGAACACGAAAAATCATGACATGATCACTATATCAAGCTTTTCACATTCAAGGTAAATGATCTTGTGTTGTTATATGATAGAAATTTTACTAAATTTCCAGGTAAATTTTAGATGCATTAGTTAGGATCCTATATTGTCAAGGAAATTACAAAGAGTGGCGTAGTTCAGCTCGCGAAGCTGAATGGTGAACCTTTTCAGGGAAGAGTGAATGGGAGCAGGTTGAAGCTGTATACAGGGGATCTTGCGCAATGACTATATGGCAGTAGGACAGTCTTAGTACTTCAGGCAATTGCAAGGGAGCACAGGACTATAAGATACACTTCTTGATTTGTAGGACAAGGCAGCGATGAGGCTGCATGAGAATTGCTGAGGGTGCCCTTGCATTCAGGAAGCTATGCCATGGAGGAGGGTGCCACATAGCCCGACAGGAAAATGACCTTTGGAGTTACTATTCATGATTTGATCGCTGAAAAATGGTTAAAAGGTGCAGGGAGGTGGTAATTAAGGCAAAAATATTTGAGGATCTACTGCCAAAGAACCATTTATCATCCGAATGTGGGGGGAACGGTCAGATTTGAATTCAAATCCCCCGATAAATTATGTTTGTTGGTCAAAGAGAGAACACTTTGCATTCTAAGAATTGCTGAAGCCTTTTGCTCTCTGACGCGCATGAATCAAGCATTCTGGGAAGAATTTGTGACGTGCCCTTCTTTTGCAAACTATACTTCAGCAGCCCGAGAGAGATTCATTGAGAAGATGACTGCTTCCAACCCCATCGAGGCCATCGGTTCTGAAGCCACTGTGTTTTATGCACAAGGTCCTAAAGTGTCTAGTATGGAGGCTACACTTGCTATCCCCACGATGCCAAGGTCGCCTAGGCTGAAACAAACTATCCTAAAAGAGAAGCAACTAGCCATGAAAGCCAAACAATCAGCTGCGAAAGAAAAACAAAAGAAGCTAGTGCAGGTGCGAATGTCACCAAGGAATAATACAGAGGTGCAACCAAAGGATAAAAAGGATAAGAAACCAGAGAAAGTGGTGGAATTAGAAGAAGAAGAATACCAAGGGGTTGAAGAAGTTGATGCTGAGGGAATCAAACCTATCTCTAGGCTTCCTGAGTACATCCCTCTGTGGAACAAAATACTAAAGCGACCAAGGATCCTGATTTTGGGAAATTTTGGGTAGATAATCCCTTGCTACTGGAACAGGTCACATTTGAAGGACCCAAGCTCACCCGCGTCACGCTATTGAAAATGGAGGACTGGGACCTTGTGAATCATGAAAAATTTCTACATCTAGCAACCCATTAGTACATGACAAAGATATACTATGATGAGACAATATTTACATGGTTAGAACCCATGAAGTGGGTTTGCGGCATTGAGAAGTCGGGGCTGCTAAATATGCTTTTAGTATCGCATTATCACTGCTCACCCATCAACAAGATTTGTGTGCGCCAACTCCTTACATTGGTGAACGATGGGATCTTGTGGCTGAGTAGCCAATTCCAATAACATACATGTTGATCCACATGATAACAAAGTTTCCTTACAAAGGAGCAGACCCTCCCAAGGAGTTTGCAGGGAAAATAAGGGAAAAGGAGCCAGCTGATAAAATGAAGAAGGAGTCTAGTCTTGTGAAAAAGTCGTGAGGATACTCTATCATGTTAATTCAATATCAGGTAGTCCAGTTCGCTGCCTAGATCCTTGTAGGCAAGATTATGAGGAAGTGTGATGCGGACGAAGTTCTGGCACTGGTAGTGTCACTTGCTACACAGTATGCGAAGGGCGTGTAGTATAATTGGTCCAACTACCTCTGCCAGGAGTTCCTCAAAAACTGTTGAGAAGCCAAAGAAGAAGGCAAGCCATTTCATTATTCATGGCTTCTATTGTCTATTGTATTAGTTGTGTGGAGGTTTATGGAGGACCCTCCACACAAGAATGATTTTCTTGAGGTAGCGTAGATTGCCTTTGGTCTACAAGGACACAACTAGTATCAAGGAAATGAAGGTTTTCTGAGTCATAATGGAGATGGACCTTTGGATGGTGATCAATCAATGACCAAGGTTGTTCCCAACCTTGTTCGGGAAATTAACAACCGACGCGAAGTTCAAGGTCGACTTTCAAAATGTCTCAATCCATGCACAAAAGGACCCAGAAGGAACTTGGCATGTGTTTCCTTATTTAGTGTCCGAGATGGATGTGAAAGAAGTTGGAGGGTATTGGTCACTGTAGTGGCATGAACCTAAAACACTGGAGGTAGGAAACAAAAAAGGCATAGAAAGCTCTATTGTGCAGAAATGGAAGGACGCTACTCAGAAATATGCACGCAACTTGGTTGAGCAAAAGAAAAAGGAGGTTGCTAATGCAGCTGCAGAGAAGGCACATATAGAGGAAGAGCTCATTGCTAAAGAGCAGGAAAAGAAAGAACAAAAGGATGTTGAGCAGAGTGAGAAGTTTGATTCGCATCATACTGAGGAGCAAGAGATGTCAGAACAAGGAGGAGGCAATGGTGAGGAGTAGAGCACTCCTTTCATCTTGAAGAAGCGCGGAAAGAAACATACGGGTGGACAATGAAAGAATCACAAGTTTGATAAGAAAACACATATTGATCCCGTGGTACTTACATAAGGCGATCTCGATGAGATTGGCGACAAGATACGGGACACAACCACAAAATTGATTCAACAGTTATAGCATAAATACATGCAAATGCTAGGCATCGTCCAGAAGGATCTATGTGAGCTACAAATCTAGGTGAACAAGATTCAGGTGGGTGTTGGATAGGTGAGTGGTGCACAAGCGATCCTGTCATAGGGAAGTGGCGCAGTAGCCAAGATTGAACGGACTCAGGATTTCTGAGTCACTGCTCTACTAGAGGGGTTAGTCTGTGTGGAATCAGACGAGGATCACGTTGTTCTCAACAAAATGAAGGATATGGGGCTGAACCTTGCCATGCTACCACTCCAGACCCTTCATGCACTACATAAGGGAGTCTTCGACGAGTTGAAAACCAGAGAGTAGCATTCATTCACTATCATCAGTGAGTTTAAAGTCATCAACGAGTAAGTTTTCAAAGAAAAAACTCAGGCATAGAAGGAATAGGAGGAATTACAGACAATACGCCAAACCTTGATAACAATAATTGAGCAAGCTTGTAAGTCCCTGTCTGACCTCAATATACCAGAAGATGTAGAGGTCTCAACCAAAGTGAGAATATTGGCAGCTGCCGTGCGTACGTCAAAGGAGAAAATTGATAAGGTTATTTTCAATTTTCAAAAGAAAATAATTGAGCTGCATTTGAAGTTGCGGCCGACCACACTTCCAGAAGTTTGAGAACAAATAGGTGCAACTATCAAAGATTCCATGGGTCAAATAGATGTCATAGTTCAGGGTTGTGACCAGCTATTCACTAAGGCAGTGGACCTCTGGGATACACTGCAACAGTTGAACACAGAGATCAGGGAAGCACAGCAACAATATGATGAGATCAGTACAACAACACAGATGTTGGCACCAGTCTAGTGCTTCACGCGCTTGCAGGAAGGCAAGGCCAAGTTAATACACATCCAAGAGTTGCAGAAGAAGCAACCCTTACTTTGAGACCAACTTCAACCCTAGATAGAGGAAGCTTTCCAACTTTCACATAACATTCATGAGAAGCTGAAGGCCATGCAACAGACCCAGAGGACTACGCAACTTGTAGTAGAGGAGCCAACCATAGAGAAACTGGTCCAGGAAGTACAGAAAGTAGTAGAACATAGTACCACAGAGCTTCAGACTTTGACCAAGGCATTTAATGATCTCAAACAGAAAGTTGAACGACCAGTTGAGTGACTTGAGGGTGAGTCATGATCTTTGTGTTGGGGGCCTATTGGGATGGGGTCCCCAGGGGCAGAGCTGAGTTAACTTAGTAATTTTTGTAAATAATTTTGTAAAATACGTGAAGTCTCTGTGAAATGTGGACGCGGAGTGCATAGATAGGTAGAAGTCAAAGGGCTCTTACCCCTTTTTTTTGGTTAATTTTGAAGACTTAGCCATTAGCTAGGGCCCATGGTATTGTATTAGGAAGGCTATAAATAGTTGAGTCTTAGAGAAAACTAGGGATAAATAACTGGGTACATTGAAGAGTTTTGTTGTCTTGGGTAAGAGCTAAGGTAGGAAGGCTCTGCTTCCTGCACTTAGGTAGAGAAGGGAAGGCTCATGCAACTGAGTGCATAGGAGGCCTGGGTAGAGTCTGCAGTTGAGTGTGCGGACCCCTGTAACTGTGTGCGCAAGGTAAGAAGTGTCTGTAATCGGTGAATTGAAGATTAATAAAGATAACTTTTTGAAGAATTATTGAGTATTTCCATTGTATCTATTTATGTTATATGTTGTCGATTAATGATATGTTTATGTAATGTTGAATGAATGTTGCACGAATTAATTGAATCTGTCTTAATAACATATGAAGTAAATTCTTATCCACTTCCACGAAGTTAGATTCTATTTCTCTTATGTTTTCTGATGAATTAAATAGATGTACGCGAAACTCGATCTAGGGTTGCTTGTTGATGCACGAAAGTAGGTAAATCAACTGTGTAAGGTCCACAAGGACTGATCATGGGCCTTCGTGAAGGTCTGAAGACCGGTTAACCTAGTTATAGTAAAATAGCCCTAGAAATGTATCGATCTACGCGGAAGCAGATCTAAGGCACTGGAAGCCATCACACTAGTCTCTAGATGCATAAAATTGGTTCTTGCATCCCCCAATACTGCTCTGGGTGAGATTTCATCTTGCGCTATGCAGGTTGTTGTCAAAAGGGCCAACGTTGTAGGGTTTTGTTGATTGCCACAACTAACTCTGGACCTGGGTCAGGACCCTCTAAGCCAACATTTCCCTAAAAAAATATTGTGTTATCTTTGATTGATATTCTTCATTTTATGCTTATTGTTTTCATCAATCAATTTTGGTTTCTGCTGAAAAGTAGAGTAGATTCTTGTCTTGTGTTTTAGCATATCACATAAGTTGTTGAATCTACAAGTAAAAATCTACAATGAATGGTCATGGTCCAAGCAAAGTAATATGCGAACTTTATACATTGAAAATAATACAATAAAATGCATTGTCGACTGTCAATGAATAAGGGGAGAGTCATGGGGGTTATGTTTCCATAAGACAAAGGGATATGAAGGGCATAAGGGGAAGCTATCCATGGTTAATAATCCTAAGAAACATTTCTAAATCAGTTTTGGTAATGAACCTTCTATATCCTTTTTAAACTAAATTTCAAAAACCCAATCACTAAATGCATGTCAGACGTTTTGTAGAAAGGTCACCCAACCTAGTTATTGAAAGGGTGTGTTGAATACAATTAACTTATGGAAGTATGAGGGTAAAATGTGCATGGGATAAGAGGAACATTGAATGGGGTCAAATGGTATATTTTCAACTTGATAAAGTGAGAGGAAGATAGTTTTGGGTTTTGGGAAGAGGATATAGCCATAGTCGAAGCTAAATATAGTATGCTAGTGCAAAAAACTGCATGGAAAATGAGATTTTTTTATGATTGTGAGTGAATTTGTTGAAAATGAAACAAGATGATGGAGCTTAGTGAAAAGAAGTCACCTTCACTAAGTGGGCCCGCAGGCTATTTTTGGCACAAAGTCTATTTTTAGACTATGTCTATTTTTAGACATATGGATCATGTCTATGGATTGCAGGTTGTTGTTTATGGATAATTGATCAAGTTGGGAAAAATAGATGGACTTCTATTTTTAGACCACAGCGGAGTGACACCACAGCGGAGTGACTGCTCAGTCTAAATATAGAACAGTCAAATATTATTAGCTCATAATAATATTTAGACTATTAAACTTTGTCTTATTCTCTTGGAGCACTTCAGGATGAGCTACAGATGTGGTACATGCAGATCCCAGAAGGAAATACGTGGTTACCTATGGGATGACTAATATTTGCATGCAGGACTTAAGTTAGAACTCAAAGTGAGTGGTTTAGTGGACTGGAGTGTGTCAGTTGATGGAGTTGTGATTTAGTTTAGCTTTGTTAAACTGGTTGTATTTTAGTCTTAACTTGGCAATAGGACTAGAGATGAGTTGGGGTGAATTAGTTATTAATTA
>APFE030010272.1:186996-203626 GCA_000404065.3 Pinus taeda
TCCACAAATTGATGATCAATGGTAGAGGAGGTTATGTATTATGCATGCATTCCGCAAATAGTGTATAATCAAGATAATCTCTGTGAATAAGTGTTATATTATTCAAAATTTCTACATTATTTATATTAAGGGAATTACCAAGAGAAAGTGAAATTGTTGCTAAGAGAATTCCTGTTATAGCTAGAGTTTGTGGAGTCCCATAGTTGAGATATTTCTTGGTGAACCCATGTTGAATTCTTAGAGGGAAGTGAGATAGCCTAAGGGACCATGGGGAAAAGAATGGGATCTCATTCCTTCGGTTGTGTAGATTGAGGGGAAAGAGAGTCGATGGATTGGAATTGTAGGAATTATCTTGTTGTGAATTTTAGTAGGTATTGGTTGTTGAGTGGATAATGACCAACCACATGAGCCATACTTGCCTGTGGACTCATAGCCTTAGCTCGAGGATGAATTGCTAACTAGAGAAACAAATAATATGGTTGGGTGGAACACCCATCGTATATAATTGGTTGTGTATTTTTTTATTAGGATAATTGATCTCATCATTGTGTTTATTTACTTTTAAATGTTTAGACAAGATGCTTGCAACAGGTATTATTGAACTGGTGGAGGAATCTGATTGGGTGAGCCCAATAGTGGTCTAGGAAAAGAAGCAGAAGGAAGAAATAAGGATATACGTAGATCTCAGGAAGTTGAATGATGCCTGCGTGCATGATCCCTTCCCAACTCCATTCACCAATGAGGTCCTGGATAATGTTGGTAACCAAGAAGCATATTCGTTCACTGACGGGTTCCTTGGGTACCATCAAATCAAGATCGCACCCTAGGATAGAATTAAGACAAACTTTGTGACTGAATGGGGATGCTTCCAATATATGTGATGCCTTTTGGGCTGAAGAACATGTCAGCGGTCTTTTCACGTGTGGTCAGCGTAGCATTCAAGGATTTTATTCAAAAATTTCTAGAGGTATACTTTGATAATTGGATAGTGTTTGGATTGGTAAAGTGCCATGTGGCAAGTCTATGTTTGATGCTAGACACATGCCAAAGGTACTAGATCGCGCTCAATTTGAAGAAATGTTTGTTTTGTGTCCCTTTTGGGATCTTGCTGGGTCATGTGGTATGCAGATAGGGCTTGACGGTAGACCCTACGAAGATCACAGTCACAATCAATTTAGAGGCACCAAGGAGTGTGAAACATTTGCGCGCAACATTGGGGCACACGAGATATTATAGGAAATTCATTAAGAGCTATGCCCAGATCACCGTGTCGATGGAAAAACTGCTAAAGAAGGATGTTATGTTATGTTGGAATGAAGAATGCCAGAAGAGCTTGGATGTGCTAAAGGAGAAAATGGTCACCGCACCGATCCTAGTCTTCCCAGATTGGAAGAAGTAATTTCATGTGTATGTGGATGCATCATGTATTACACTGGGAGCAGTAATGACACAGGCCGGTGAAGGGTATTTGGATCACCCTATAGCATTCGCAAGTAGGAAGTTGTCCAAAGTTGAGAAAAATTATTCCACAACAAAGTACGAAGGACTAGCTATGGTGTACACACTCCAGAAGTTCAATGATTATTGGTTGGGCTGACATTTTAAGATGTATACAAATAATTCTACATTGAAATACATATTCAACAAGCCTATGTTGGGGAAGAAATATGCAGGTGGTTGTTGTTGTTCCAAGAATATGATTTTGAAGTCATCGTGAAACCAAGATGATTGAATGGAGGACCTAATCACCTGTCGTGCATTGTAATTGGTGAAGAGCCTACTAATTTGAAGGAAGGACTCCCTGACATGTGGCTTTTTGTAGTGCGCATTACAGAAAACCACTTTGAAGATATTATACATTTCCTGACGACAAGTATGGTTCCAGAAGGATATACAAGTCAACAGAAGAAGGAACTAGTGGTGTGCATGTCAGACATTTCTGTCATTGCAGGACACTTGTACAAAATGAGATCAAATGAAGTATTGAGACGTTATGTGCCAGAGTTTGAATGAAACAACATCCTTTTTGAGGCTCATATTGGAGCTGCGGGAGGTCATTATGCAAGAAAAACAATAGGGCAGAAGATTCTACATGTTGGGTTGTGTTGGTCGACCTTGCATAAGGATTCAAAAGCGTATTGTAGGGCATGCGATGCATTCCAAAGGACTAGCAGACCCTCGCGTAGGGATGAGTTCCCACTAAATCTGCAGATATCACTACATCCCTTCGAGAAGTGGGCGATTGACTTTATAGGACCAATTTAGCCTCCAGGGAAGAAGACGGGTGCAAAGTACATCATCACCGCGACTAAGTACTTAACCAGATGGACAAAGGAACAACCTATGAAGGATTGTACAAGCATGAAAACAACAAAATTTATCTTTGAATACATGCTGACAAGGTTTGGTTGTCAAAAAAATTTAATTAGCAACCATGGTACACACTTTCTTAATGAGATGATCAGTGCGATGATGGAAGAGTTTCAGGTTTACCATCAGAAGAGCACACCCTATCACCTGCAGGCTAATGGAATGGCTGAAGAATTTAATAAGATACTGGAGAACATGCTAATAAAGGTTTGCAATGCTCAAAGGAATGACTGCGATGTGCCCATACACGCAGTACTATGGGCTTACAGAACGACTTGCAAGAAGTTGACTGGACAAACGTTGTTCAGGCTGGTTTATGGCATAGAAGCTGTGATGTCGATGGAGTAGATTGTACCTAGTATGTGCATAGCAGTATTCATAGGAATGGTGGATCACGGAGCACTAGAGGAGAGGCTCACACAACTAAAAGAGCTTGAAGAAGATAGATTTCTAGTTGGATTCCATCAACAAGTTCAAAAGGAGTGCAAAAAGGCATGGCACGATTGGCACATGAAACTACGCAACTTCAAGCTAAATGATTTATTTCTATTATATGATAGAAAGTTTGATAAATTTCCAGGAAAATTTTGGATGCATTGGCTGGGGCCCTATGTAATCAAGGAGATTACCGATGGTGGAGTAGTGCAATTGGTAAAGTTGAATGGAGAGCCAGTCCTAGGGAGGGTGAATGGTAGCTGATTGAATCCATGCACCGGTGATCTGGCTAGATGACTACATGGTGGAAGCATAGTCTTAGTGCTCCAGGTAGCTGTAAGGAGGCGCGGGACTATAAACTACACTACCTAGGTTGGAGAGCCACACTATTGGGGAATTGCAAAGAATGAAGGAATGTCACAGTGTTAGCATAAACATGCGAGAAGTTGTGCTATCCAAGAAGGGACCACATAGGGAAGTCGAAAAGTGACTTTTATGGTCATTGTTCATGACTTGACAGTGGGAAAACGATAAATGGAGCGGGGGGGCGCATTTAAGTTATAATTTAAGGGCAAGATCTTTGAAAATCTACTGCTAATCCAGAATTTATGAACAAATTTAGGGGGGAATGGTCGGATTTGAATTCAAAAATGCCTATAAATTATAGGTGGTTTCCCAATGAAAAACACTTGGCATTTTGAGAATTAAGGTGTTGAGCTCTCAGGAGAGTATGAACTGTGAGTACTTTGAAGCTTTGATAGTGAGTTCAACATTTGATAAGTTGCCAAACAAAATGTAGGAGTTGTTGTCTAGTATCATGTCGGTGCCTGCAGAAACCACGATCATTGGAGAAGTAATGGCAGCTAAGGGAACTACCCCAAAAGTAGCAATGGTAGCTGAGGGAGGTACCTCGAAGGTTGCGAGCGTCGAAGTATCGATAGAAGTGCCTAAATCACCAAGTTCACCCAGGCCAAGGCCTACGTCGACCAAAGGGAGTAAAAAAACAAATAAAGATAAGTAGAAAGCACCACGGTCGGTGTGCACATCACCCATAAAGCACCACCAAAGGAAAAGCCCACCGTGTTGGAGAAGGGCAAGGTAGTTAACCTAGAGCCTAAAAAGGATGTTGAAGAAATCCATATGGGTGAGTATGATAGTGACATGGGGGTGGAGGATGTTGACGTTGAGGTTTCCGACCCTATCTCTAAATTGCCCGAGTACATTCCTCCGCGTAGAGGCAAGACAAAGGTTCCAAAGGAAATTGATGAAAGAAAGGTCACGCTACATACACCCTCACTGCCAGACAAAATCATCTTTGAAGGACCATGCCTGGGGTGCGTCCACAATTTAAAATTGGAGGATTGGGATTTTGTTGATACTGAGTGCCCCACTTAGTGACATATCAAATCATGCACCACGTCTTCTATAAAGACTCTGGTGTGACCACGCTGGAGCCAAGAAAGTGGATAAAAGGGGTGGATAAGGTTGGTCTGTTAAACATGTTGTGGGTACTGCATTACAACCACAATGCCCATAAAAACGATAGTGATCAAGCAGTTGTTGTGCTTGGTGCATGATGGGTGCCTATGGCTAGAGGAGCCGATACCGATCACTAACATACTGAGCCATAGGATCTCTCGGCTGCCGCATGCAGTAGAAAATATAGCCATGGTATTTGGCGGGAAGACAGGTGAGCACGACCTTGCCAAAGTAATGAAGGATAAATTTAAGCTCACTAAGAAGTCGCACAGCTACTCCATCACTAGCATAACCAACCCTGCGGTCAAGGTAGTCGCTCAAATCCTGGCAGGAAAGATTATGAGGAAGTGTCATGCAGATGAAGTGTCAGCACCAATAGTGTAATTAGTGGCCCAATGCGTGGAGGGTGTACAATTCAACTGGGCATTCTACCTCTACAACGAGTTCCTTGTGAACTGCAGAGAGGCACAAGATCAAAGCAAAAAGTTTCACTATGCATGGCTGCTACTGGCCATAGTGCTAGTCACATGGGAGTTACTAGAGGATAGTCATTTTCCTTTGGTCATGCAAGACCTACTGGAAGCAAAAAAGTTCAATTCACTTTGGACTACGAAGGACGCCCAAAGGGTCAAGGACATCAAGGTCTTTTGGATCTTGATGGAGATGAGTATCCACATGGCCATCAACAACAAGCCACAATTGTCACCGACATTTTTTGATCAGCTGACAGAGTATGTGGAGTTCAAGGAGGAATTCCACCATGTCTCCATACACGTGTGGAAGGATCCTGAACAAAACTGGTATGACCTTCCATACCTAGCAACAAACGACGTGACCATAATGGTCCTTGACTGTTGGTTGGTAGATTGTCGTACTGCTTCAGAATTGACAAATGAGTCTACCAAGTTTGCAACGAAGCGAAAAAAGGAAGAGGCCAGGTTGAATATGGAACAATTGGTTGAGAAAAATAAGAAGGAAGTTGAGGATAAAACCAAGGCGGAGTGTGCTACCACAAAGAAAATAGGAGGACAAGAAAAAGAGGAGGAACACAGCTTTGACAAGAGTCAGAAGTCGCCTTCCCTGGAGGCAAAGGAGGAAGAACAACAATTAGAGCAGGGAGGAGTGGACCCGGAGACTACTCCATTCTAGATTAAACGCACCAAGGAATAGGAGAAAGTAGGGCCACAGAAGAAGTCCAAGGCCAACAAGACATCCCTCGACCCAATCACCTTGACTGAAGGTGATTTGAATGACATTGGTGATGCGGTAAGGGATGCAACCGCGAAAATGCTGCAACAGTCCGAGTAGTAGTAGAAACAGGTCTTGGGCACCATTCAGACGGGCTTGCATGAGCTACAGATCTAGACATCGCAAGTATAAACCAGTGTGGGATGGAGAAGAGCAACATCAACTAGTTTGATGCCTAGCACCTTAGAAGCAGTAGGGATGGTGCGCACACTAGATCCCGGGTAATAGCACTGCTGGACAGAGCACTAGCTACAGAAGCAGAAGCTAACAAGGCAACTGTTAGCTCCCTTAAGGGGTTTGGAATCAATTTGGCTGCGCTTCCAAGTGAAGCCCTTCACACTTGCAGGATGGTGTGATTGTGGAACTTCGGGCCTAAGAACAGCATGCGCTACATGTTATTAGTGAGCAGAGGGTGAACAATGCTCAGATGGCTACACAAAAGAACTTCGCTATTGATCTCTTTAAGGCCATCATGGAAAAGAATGAGCGCATGGCCAAGGTAGTGGCTAAGGCACGAAGGTTTGTCCTAGAATTGCACATTTCCGAAGATGAGCCAGTGGATGTGAGAGTTCGGAAGCTCACTGTCAGAGTGCGTGAAGCGAGAACAGAGTTGGCAAAGGTTCAGTTTGAGCTGAACCTTAATATTTCATGACTTGAGTTGAAGGCCCAACCTTCAACTCCATTAGAAGTCAAAGAGCGGTGAGAGGAAGATGTTAAGGACGTTGTTGCAATAATAGATAGTGCAGTAAAGGATTGCACTGTGCTTTTCGAGCAGTTGCTCAAAGTAGTCACCAGCTTACAGGAGGATCCCAATGTGTAGAGGCTGTAAATAGAGGTGTAGGAGCTACAATAGGGATATGATGAGGTTAAAGCGATGGTGCACACTGTTGCTATTACCCAAAGGCTAGAAAAGTTGCAGGAAGAAAAGGCATTGAAAGAGCAGGTGGATGTAGCACAACATAGGGAAGCATTATTGAAGGCTCAATTGAAGCCTTGGCTACATGAAGCATATGTTCTCACGGACACCATTGAAGGAAAACTGGATAGTCTACAGGAAACACAAAAAAAGGTACAGGTAGATGGCATAGGGATAGCGACAGAGCAGTTTGTCGAGCAAATGAAGCAGGCGGCAACATAGTGCACCGCCGAAGTCACAATGGTACAAGCGGAGCTGGGAGGTATTCACAACAATATCTTCACTCCAACAGAGTGACTCGGGGACGAGTCACTAGATTTGTGTCGGGGGCCTGTTGGGAATGGGTCCCCTAAGGTCAATTTTAGGGTTAAAAGCCCAATTTTTGGGGCTAAAGGCCTAATTTTTGTGTAAAGAATGTAAAGTCTCTGCATTTTGTGTCCACGGAGCATGAAGATGTAAGCATTCAAAAAGGGTTTTCTGCCCTTTGCTTAGATAGTTTGTGTCGGCTTGATAAGATCTAACCTTTGTCCGTGGACCATGGGATTGTATAAAAAGGGAGTCTTAGGAGAGTCTAAGGTAGATATATAAGTCACAAGTAGAGTTCTAAGTAAGTTTATGGGTCTGTGAGAGCTAAGAGCAAAGAGCCTTAGCGTAGAAGAGGCTTTGCAACTGAGTACATAGAGGCCTAGGGTAGAAGTCTGCAGCTGAGTGCGCAGACCCCTGCAGCTATGTGCGTAGGGTAGTCAGAGTCTATACTAGAAATTTGGATTATCAATAAAGAGAAGTATTCTAGAATTATCTGTGTATGTGATATTTTAATTTTGACTGTTGCAATTATGTTACATTGAATACTGAAGTTATGAATTAATGCTATATTGAAGCGCGAATCTATGTATTTTACTTTGTCATATGAACACAAGTAATAATATCTTTGTACACGAAGATAATTGTAATGCAAGTTAAATTCAACCAATATTTAAGTGAATCTGAGTGAATACAGAAGTAGAGTAATTACAAAGGTGTGTAAGTTCCTGATCTATCTATTTAGGGTCTGAGAAGGACGATCAGAGAATTTTGTGGAGGCTTCAAGGATGAATAAGCAACATACTTTGATAAGCCCTAAAGGGCTTATCGGCCTGCAGGAAGGAAGCGTTAGGGAATAAAACTGAACTCACAACCATCTGAGGGTGCAGAAACTTGGTTCCTACATCCCCCCATACTGCTTCGGGTGAGACTTCAGTCTGCACTCCACGGATTGATGCCGAAAGGGACAGAGTGTTGGGATTTTCTTGGTTGCTTAATGCTGAACCTGGGTCTGGGCCCATCAAGCCAACACACCCACATCACAACGCAGGCAGAGGAGTTCACCAGAGAGGTACACTAGCTACATGGCTCTTATGAGCAGATTTGTAGAGACTAAGCCATCCTCTTTTGAGGAAGCAATGCACAAACTAGTTTGGGTTGATGCCATGATTGACGAGTATGACTCCATTGTTAGGAATAGTGTTTGGGATGTGGTCCCACAAGAATCAGACAAGTTAGTGATGAGTTCCATATGGCTTTATAAGATAAAGCAAGTAGCAGATGGTAGTGTGGAGAAACAAAAAGCCAGTTTTGTGGCTAGAGGTTTTTCTCAAGTCTAGGGGATTGATTATGATTAGACTTTTTCTCATGTTACAAGGTACTCATCAATCAGATCCATTCTTGCAGTTTCAGCATAGATGGGGTGGAAGATACATTAGTTGGATGTAAAGACATCATTCCTCAACTACATGATTGAGGAAGAGATGTATATTGAGAAGCCTCAAGGACTTGAGACCTTTAACATAGAGTTGCATGTGCGCTGACTCAAGTTGTAGGTTTTAACCCCGTACAAAAATTACTTGCATATGAATTCTAAGAACATAAAATAAACAATGCGAGAGAATAACACATAAAACAAATATACATAGATATTTTCCCCTGGATCCCAAAACTGAGACTACTAACTTGATTTTTCATTATGTTCCTATGATGTAGGAAATGTTCCCTCTGTGAACAAAGGCAACTCCTCTAGCCCTAGATTGGGTCTACTTATAGCAAGACAAAACAACAACTAATTTCCTTAAAAAATCATTGTTGAAAGAGCCTACCTCAAATCAGTGTTCGATGGAGCTTTTGTTGCACCACTTCAACTATCATTTCCTTCTCCTCAATGAGAAATTTTACCTGAAACATCACAAGAGAATGACAGAACACGTAACGGAATACAACAATGATTTATTTACTTACAGAGTCAAGGAACCATAAGATATCAAGTATATTTTACACAAGACATAGGAAATCACCATTGATTGTATTAAAATGAATAAAAGCAAAGCTCACAACCAAGCCTTGACGTTGCAAGCCTTCTCGAAGGGTCTAGTCAGTATTTTTCTTCAAGCATTCATTCTCAAAAGGGTCTCCCAAATGGATGATAACTCTCTCTCTCACTCACAAGCTCTAATACAAAGCTAAGGAAATCCACAACCAACTGCTAAACTATCAGTGATTCGCACTGGAAACTCACACCAAAGCTAGCTAATTTGCTCCAATAAAAAAACTAAGAACTGATCATAGCAATAGGGAGTGTTTTTATAGGAGGAGGAGCCTCCATGAAATGAGGGAGAGGGAGCTTATTCTCAAGGGAGGTTTCTCAAAAGGCAGAACCACCATTTTAGAGGAGGAAAGGTGAACTCCCTTGACCCAACAACCAGCTCTAAAATCACTCAGAAGCATTCTGTTTCAACTAATTCACCATATCTAGATCATCACAAGTCATACACTAGGGCTTAGCGACGACGTTGCCAGGAAGAAGTGTACATAGAGCCATCGTTGCAATAAAGATCTTGGGGAATTTCGCCGAGCCCTAAAATTCGACCATCATAAGAAACAGATGTACCCCTATGATGACGTCATGACCTTATAGTTCATCGCAAAGAATCAACGTAGGCAGAATGATGCTTACTTGCGATGATGCAAAAACACAGGCAAAAGGGTCAATCTTCAGGATTAGAGAGCACTTGTTTAATATTCTTAAATGAGTGGGAAGATATGGACATATTTATTTGATGTATGACACAGTAGGATGTCACTCAGAGACTGGCTCTATCTGAGATCAGGGGATATGAGGCTAGTGACAAATTACTGTGTAACAGATGCCCCCTAAAGCATGAAGCTCGAGAGAGTGGGAGGGGTGAAAGGCTTTATGAAATCATAACCAAACCGGAACACCATCGCTGAAAACCTGCAGGCGCAAGTACAATTGATATCTCTGATAGTGAAATACATGTAGTCTAGGCATGGGTGAAGCCATCCAAAAGACATATGAAACTTGGTCTGTGGTATAGACGCAAACACTCAGTTGATAAGACCATTTATAAAGATAGAGGTATGGTCATAGCCATCCAGAAAGACTCAAGTATGGTCGTAGCCATCCAATCACAGAGTCATGTATGTAATCATAAACCAATCCACGCAACCCGAACTTATGTAATCTTACTCCGGGGTCTTGAATCCAAACTCATCATAGTACAATTTCTAATATGTGAATAGATGTGTTGAAGTCAAGCATGCTAGAAAATCACTTGATTACCGGCCAATTATGTAAAGCGTTAACAAGCATGAGAGAGACCACCAGTGATGTCAATGGTTCTCAAGGTACTGCTAGTACAATCCACAAAGTGTGAAGAATGATCTGGAGTAGAAAACTCATGGAATCACCCAATCAAAGACCAATGATGTAAGTCTATCATTGAGTGCAAATAACTTTCCATTGAGGCATGTAAACTCCAAGGTACCGAAATGAATCTCTAGATCAAATCCTTGGATAATGAGTTGGTATCGATAGGAAGCAATCCATTGTAGGAGGCCCATAATGTTTCCCTCATCAACGACATGAGACAAGGAACAAGATGAAGATGGATGAAACTAAGAATCAGAGGAGGAGGTAAGGGTGTGAACTACAGAAGCATTGAACTCTTGAACATATCAGTGACACGACTCCGAAAGGCGGCAACATTTTGGTACCAAGGGATCAGAGGTCTGATGGAGACAACAAGGATCAAATGGAATGAGGTAAAATGACAAACCCAAACCCTAGAAGGCCAATGATGATGTTAGGATGTCCCAAACTTGGCGAGAAGCAAAAGTGTCAATGTGCAAGAGTGACGAACTGCCGTAAGTAATCAATGAAGATTTCCAAATTTTCCCCCACCATTGCTGGCAAGTACCTCGATTATTTTTAAAAAAACAAGCTTGAAGGGGATAGCATATGCTCATGGTATAAGTTCGTCCCTCGGACAAATCCAACCTAGTAAAATTTTAATGAGCCCTAGGGAGGGGAAGCTCAGGTCTCATCATTGTGACGAGTCCAATGTAGTCAGGGTTTAACGAGTTTGACATAGGTAAAACTCAGAATCTTTTTCATGTTTAGAGAGTTTGAAAAAGACATGGAAAAGAAAACTCCAAGGGGGCTCTTTTCATAAGTTGGTGTCTCTCAAGCCTGAAAAGGTAGAAAACTATACTTGAGAGAACCGTTTGACCATTTCGGTCAAGGAGTATTTTTCGTAAATAGTGTTTCCAGTCCGAAAAAGTAGAAAACTTACTAGAGACATGATGTTTTGTAGCCAAAAACGAGCTCAAAATGACAAAATCCCGTCCATCTTTTTATTTTTAAATGGTCGGAAAAGAGTTAAAAGCAGACCTCCATTTTTATTCTCTTTAACAAGTCAAAAAGGGAAAAATAATGAGCAATCTTTTAATCTTTTATGAGTTAAAGAAGAGCTTAAAGGTGACTCATCCTAGAGGAATGAGTGGTATAAAGGGTAGCAACTGATTCCGACAATGGTGGAACTACTCAAAACATGTAATGGTCAAGACGCTGGCTAATAAAACCACTCATCGCTATGGTCCATCAGGAAAGGAGAAAAAAAACCAAGTGAAAGCATATGATCGGCCAAAGAGATGGTGGCGATGGAATGAAACAACCAAGGCTCATCTAGCAGAATTTAGCAGATAAAAATGGCAATCACGAGATGTAAATCGAGTATGAGTTCATTTTTACACAAGCTTGAACCATGGAGAACTTTGTTTGGATTCGGTTTCATGTTTACACAAGCTTGAACCATGGAGAACTTTGTTTGGATTCGGTTTCATGTTTACACAAGCTTGAAATGAAAAACTATGCTTGTTATAAGTTCGCATGCCCCCAAAATAATGATGCAACTCGAGTTACATGCTGCCCAAGCTTCATTGCATTGAACGAATTGGATGGAATGAAGGTTCACTTTCAAGATCTTGGAATATGCGACTCATATTTTACAAGATCTTAATCAAAGACTCGATTTGGAAAAGGGAGTTGTTTCATTTTTTAATGAGGTTGACACAATAAAAGGACTATCCTCATAACCCTTGTTTCATTTTTTAACGAGGTTGACACAAGATCAAGAACTTTCCTCAAGACTCCTTGTTTCATTTTGTAATGAAGTCGACACAAGAAAATAACTCTCCTCAGGACACCTTGATTCATTTTTTAACGAGCTTGACACAAGACAAGGAACTATGCTCGATCATCCTTGTTTCAGTTTCTAACGAGGTTGACACAAGATTAGAACCAACCTCAGACTCCTGTTCATGAGCCGTACGAGAACATAACTCCCAAGAGATCTTCACTAGAGGGAAGAACCATGCTCTGGGAGGAATACATGTCATTAGGCACAAACGACAGATCGGGTTCCAATGCCCCTAGTACATGATGTACAATACCATCTGCGTGATCATCAACAGATGTGGAGATGGAATGGGTAGCCACATAATTAACCTATGGCGGGGAAGGTACTGCTTGCGAACAATAACTGAGAGGGGATGATGGTGGCATACGAGGCACTGGGGGACTAAAGAACGACAATTGATCTATAGTCACCATTCTTCCATTGTGCAAAAAATAAACCACATAGAAAAGCAAAGAAACAAGAGCCCCCATGGCATAAATATAATCATAGCTAAGGAGAAGACTGAAATCTAAAGCACCTTAGACAACCATCATGTAGATATAAGTGATTTTGCTTCCCAAAGTAACAGGGAACTTTGGAAGGATCCCTAAAGGTTGACGAGTACCTCCATCGAAAGCCAACAGATTCTGACTGTCAGGCATAAGCTGTGGGGAACCCAAAGCTTGCCAAGTAGTGGAAGGCATGAGACTAACAGACGCACCTTCATCCAAGAGAGTGCCGGGTACTGCCTTATCATAGGCGTGTACGGTAATCTGGAAAGGCATGTAGGATGGAAGGTAGAAGCCAGTCAAATGACTCTAGTCGAAGGAAATAACCAAACTACTTGGCAGGGGTATCGTATGATTGCCCCCCTACCCTATAGGAACCAAAGAAGGACTCTCTTGATCAGTGGGGATAGGAGGGTTGCTCTCGGACTCATGAGAATTTGAAGAGATGAGAAGAACAAGAGAAGTGTGATCATGATGTTCTTCTAAAAAAGAGTGAAAAACTAGTGGTGAACCCAAGTCGACACTCTTTTCGACCTGTTATGCTCCTATACCAATAGGTGTCATATTTCATGATTGACTTGATGAGCTCTATAATATGTTCATACCTTTCCTTGTTGCAAAGGTTTTCCATATTTCAAAAAAATCAAAAAATAAAAAAAAATGTAAAAAGGGTATACCCTAAAAGAAAAATCAAAGGGTGAAAAAAATAAGATGGTCAAAATGTGAAAGAAATGAACCCCAAACAAAGAAAGACCAGGAAAATGTGCAAGTCTAAATGCCACTACTTTTTCATTTTCTGTAATAAGCAATTGTGTGCAGCTTGTTAACTTATGCCACAATTGATGAATAGTCAAACAACTTAAGCTTGAGTAGTTCATATTTGAATTTCATGTTTTAGAGATAGAGAATAAAATCTGACCAAACTGTTTAATCTTGGCAGATAAGTAGATAGGTAGAGAGAATAAAAGGAGCTCAACAATTTAATCTAAGCCTTTGGATGTAATAAGGCTAGACTTGGATAGATATCTACATGTAAAAGAAAAGAAAGTGAGATAAGGGTTTTCCAGTTTAAGTGCACCCTAATAAAGAAGTAAGAATGTCAGGTTAAAGTAGGTAGGGTAGGTAGATGATGTTGCAAAAATACTTGTGATGGATAATGTCTCTAAAATTGTTAATGTTTACTTTTATCACAAGTGCAAGGCAGACATTATATTTGATGCAGTTCAAGCAAGACAAGGTCAAATAACTAACTTCCACTCACATTTTTCCCTAAAGATTTCACTAATTCCCCCTAAAGTATTAAGGTCTTTGAAGATTGAAGGGGCTCAAAGCATTTCTCTAACTTTTAGAGGGACCGAACCCTTGGCCCAATAATCTAAAAAGCTTAAAGTACTTAAAAACCATCATTCATTCATTTTCACAAGTCTTTTCCAAAGTAAAATCCCATTTTATTTAGGAAAATTACACAACATTACATAAATCCCTTTTCACTTTAGCCTAAGTTGAATATACTCTTTAATGTTTTACTTAGCACTTATTCTCATTTTTATGTCATATTGACTTTTAACACATATTATAGAACTCCCAAATAAAAGTTCCACTCCTTCCCATATTATTTAATATATTAAACATTCCCAACATCTTATATATCCCACCCCCAGTTGAATACAACCATAATCAACGTTTAAAAGAGGATTAATAAGTTAATCCGTAATTCATTAAGATTATTTAATTCCCCGCCGCAAAATTGGGATTAGTTAACCCTCTTGGTTAATTAATAACCTAACTATCCATTCACAAATCACCCCAATATGGTTTATTAATTTGTTAAGTGTATCAGGCCCACCGCAGTTAAAGTCCTGCTATACCTCATTTCCCGTCTACTGCACGATCGCTCCCCCATCATCTGATGGTCATCAGTGATATCACTCTCCACCTAGTGACTGCGCTTTAACGCACGATCACTAGATAGTTTTCCGCCCCGTACCTTCGCCATGCGTCGTGCATTTGATGTGATCACTCTCCCTCCGCCCGATAGCGCTTAACTCCAAAAGCGGTGTGATCGTGTACCACTTACCACCCTCCACAAGCGACAAAATGTCATTACCCCACCTACATCAGTTGCCCGATAATCCAAAAATCCCTGCCAACCTTGATTTTGTTAAATAAAATTAAAAAAATGTCATTTTCATTATTATACGCTGCGACCTGTGCTCCCATGCAAAACAACATCCAAGTCAATTGTTTGAGCTTTTAGACCACCACTTGGTTAAGAAACTTACAGCGACACAACCTGGAACCCGTTATCCTTCCGTCTTGGCATTGTTCACTTCCTTGATATAGGTATTTATCCAATTTACACTCAAACCCTGTAATTTTGGTTTTCTACTAAAAATTCTACAAGAAAGGGCCAAATTCAGTTCTAATCCAAGTCTGTGTTCGCCATATAAACTCATCAACCTGCTATCTTGTCTATTTTCCACAAAATTCCCCTAATTCCTTTGTTTAATCCACAAGAACCAAAAATGGGAACCCCTATAGCCCTGAATGTAGCACCCATGAACACTCCCCACAAAGACTTAGATTATCTACCTCTGACCGATAAAGATTTTCAGATAAAAGACCTATCTGGTGATAAAAACCATCTTCAAGTTTTCTGCCAAGCCAGAGATAGTTATCTAAATAAGTCTGACATTTTTGGACTATGGGAATCTAACCTTTCTATGTATTTCCTCCCCTCAGTCCATGTTTTCCCAGAAATAATTCACCAATGTTGTGCTAATTATGATCATAACCCTAGAGCTGTTATGTCCCCAAGCCAAGCAGTCCTTTTTCCAATAACTACTCAATCCATTAATGAGATGTTGCAATTCAACTCCAGTCAGCCCCTCACCCCTATTTCCATGGGATATTTACTTGAAAAAGCATCTCAGTTGTCCCAATCAGAAGTAAACCGTATTGGTCAAATTTTCATGTTACCAAAGCACCAGCCCAAAGGTCTACCTCCTTATCTGCAAACTTGCTTCATTGAAACTAGAAGACTCATTGTTGATATAATATCCCTAATTATGGGATTTAACTCTGGTGAATATGTTGATGATATCACCCTAGTGTTACTATCAATCTTTACTCCAGGACAGCCCCCTGTTGTCAAATATGACTATGCCTCCTATATTGCCAATAGAATCCATGACCAATTCTTGAATTTGGAAAGGGAAGGAGTTTTCAAATACACCTCTTTCATATACCATCTTATGTTATATTATCAGTCAGATAACTTTCCTTTCCCTTTCAAGAAACTTGACACTAAAGGAAATCCAAGGTCTGTTATCTTTTGGAGTCCAATCTTTCATAATACCAGTGAGTCCCCTTACACTTATAGTGAGTTCATTGACGTATTTGTACATCCAGCAACCACTCTATTGACAAGAGTTTCCCCTCCTAGGATCAATGGTGACATGAAGAAGATTCTCCAGCTCTCTAAGCAGTACAAGATAGGTGATTGATACCTATATAAAATCACACAGAAATCATGATGTGTGGGTGTGAACTTTTCCCTTTTAAGTTACCCAAGTATGTTCCCATGAGATTATTTTCATCGGAGTATTTCAGGCAAATCATAAATGCAGATTTAGTCCATTTTTGTGGTGCCAAGAAGAAAGCTCAGCTAAGAATTAAGAACTAGCTAGGCCCTTTTGTCATCAACACTAGGGATGCATGGAAAGAAGCTGAATTTTTTTTAAAAGATCACCTTAGACTAAAAAAGAGTTTTAGGTGGGTAACATATGACCCCAACAGTTTTATATGTGACAAAAGGATGAAAAACAGGTTATCCCCATATATTCAACATAGGATCCCAGAAATTGAGCAGTTTGCAAAATTGGATGAATGGATAGTGTTATAGATCTGATCTAAAAATATATCATAATAGAGATAAACCCAAGAAATAATAAGATCAAATAGATAGAAATGATTCTCTTTATTGATATCAAACCTTTGAGGTAGGGCAACACCATACATTCACTCCTTAATGAAGGAGAACACTCCACAAGCCATATGCATGTTCATACAATAATTCCTTGACCTCCCTCAATGTGGAGTCTCTAGCCTCTATATAGGTCTCATACATACAATACCATGGGTCATTACCATGGTTCCCTCAA
>APFE030010272.1:203799-217694 GCA_000404065.3 Pinus taeda
GTTCCCTCAATACCATCTATCTAATACCATGGGCCCATTACATTATTACTAACTACTTGTGGTCCCTTGCATGATACATGTTAACCACCTTATTTATTACTATGGCCCATATCATTATTACATTATTCCCTTGGGCACCTCCCTTTGTACCCCATATTATCCTCCCTAGGTATATAACATTCCACCCCCCTTAACATGTTTCATTCCTGAAACATGGGAAGAACACAAATAATAAGATCTAATCAAAAGAGTTGTCCACTGGTACCATGCACGTGCATCTAGCCATCCAAGAGAAAGGTGAACCCTCGATCTCGCTGGTGCCTCGCTCGTTTGAGATAGAAGTTGACCATGGCAGCTCGTCTGTGTTGATGTGTAGTAGGTGGATCTTTTCTCCTTGCTATCCTTCATGCAGGGGTTGTTGTCCTTGTGGCTAAGGTTCCATTTTGTTGGTTGTTTTCTTGCGGGGTGATGTGGGTGATGATATGTTGAAGTTTTAACCCACGGTGTCTTTTTCTTTAATTCACCCTTTACTAGAGCCTGACTGTTATCTGGTGCATATTGTGGTGCTTACCGTGGTGTCTTATCTTCCAATATTACTTCAACCACTGAGCCCTCGTCTGATGTATCAACACCTGTAACATTTTCTGCTTCAGCCTCTGTTTGTGTTTGATTGTTGATTATCACTGGTTCATCATCTGATATGTCAGTTCCTGGAACATCTTCTGCTTCAGCCTCTTTGGACTCTATCTGTTTATTAATGGAAATATCTTGTAATATAATTTTCTTCTTTTTATACCAAAGCTTCAGGAATTTATTCTGCACATTAATATTGATAGTACCCACAGGTTCCATCCAAGGATATCCCAAAACAACATCCATATTATCCATATCTGAAGTATAAAAATCACCATGCAACACATACTTATCCATAGAAAGCTTCAAATCTTTATAAACTTGCACATCCTGTGCGTTTTCAATGTGTTTTGCTAGCAATTGTAATTTTTTTGCCAAGTTGACATTTATGAGATTTTGCTTGCAACTTGGATTTATAGACAATGATTATCTCCTTCTGAATCAATCCATGAACCTACAATAAGGAAACACCAGTACAACATAACCCCTAACGTGTCTCATTCATTTTTCTAGCATAAGACCATTTGTCCATAAGGAGTTTTTCACATTCTTCATTCGGAAATTCGGACAACTGTTTGATGCCAAGTGAGTTCCACCATATGTCAGCCTCTTCTGTCAAATTAAGCTGTACTATAGCCTTCCAAAATACCCCATATTTGAATTTTATTCTTTGTATGAATTCTTCAATAGTAGGATAAGCATATTTCCCTCTAAACTTAGGATCCGCCATAAAAAATATTTTGAAAAACTTTCGCTTACTTGGCGAAAATTTAAAATGGCCACAATTCCATCAATATTGCTTAGAATCACTATTATGACATGTTTTCGGAAATGGAACAATCATTCTGAATCTGCCCATGCAATAGAAATCCTGATTCAGGCACTGGAATTTTAGATCTACGCTGCAACACTCCCGCCGTCACCAAAAATTCCGAAATAAAAAAGTTGATTTTAAATCAGGGATATCTCCCTCATCAGGACTCTGGTTCGACTGTTTTTTTATTTTTATTTATTTTTTTAAATCAGGTATTTTTTCACAAAGAATCCATATTTGCAATTAGATTCTATAGATCTTGCACCAGGACGTTTAGATTTGCGCTGCAAACTCGCTGCCCCAAAAATTTTTTCTGCAACACCACTGATTTTTAGATTTGCGATATTTCCTTCATCCAGACTCAGATTCGGCCGATTTTTATTTTTTAAATCGGGTATTTTTTCGTAAAGAATCTAGATCTACAATTAGATTTTGTAGATTTTCCCCCAGAATGTACATTTTTGATCTGCAAACTCACCGCCCCAGAAATCCTGCAAAAAATAAAAAAATTCTCCACTTTTGCCCAAGAAAGTGCTCTGATACCACTTGTTATAGCTCTAATATGAAAATATAAGATAATGTAAATAAACCCAGAAATAATATGAAATGATTCTTTATTGATCAAACCCTTAAGGTAAGGCAACACCATACATTCACTCCTTAAGGAAGGAGAACACTCCACAAGCCATATGCCTGTTCATACAATAATTCCTTGACCTCCCTCAATGTGGAGTCTCTAGCTTCTATATAGGCCTCATACATACAATACCATGGGTCATTACCATGGTTCCCTCAATACCACTTATCTAATACCATGGGCCTATTACATTATAACTAACTACTTGTGGTCCCTTACATGATGGGTTAACCACCTTATTTATTACTATGGCCCATCCCATTATTACATTATTCCCTTGGGTACCTCCCTTTGTACCCCATAAAAATTACTTTTAGACAAATGGTCTCATGCCAGAAAACAAGATAAGGAGAATACTCCACTTGTTATAGATCTGATCTAAAAATATATGATAATAGAGATAAACCCAAGAAATAATAAGATCAAATAGATATAAATAATTCTCTTTATTGATATCAAACCCTTGAGGTAGGGCAACACCATACATTCATTTCTTAAGGAAGGAGAACACTCCACAAGCCATATGCCTGTTCATACAATAATTCCTTGATCTCCCTCAATGTGGAGTCTCTAGCCTCTATATAGGCCTCATACATACAATACCATGGGTCATTACCATGGTTCCCTCAGTACCATCTATCTAATACCATGGGCCCATTACATTATTACTAACTACTTGTAGTCCCTTACATGATACAGGTTAACCACCTTATTTATTACTATGGCCCATCCCATTATTACATTATTCCCTTGGGTACCTCCCTTTGTACCCCATATTATCCCCCCTAGGTATATAACAGATAGAGGGGACCCTAGTAGAAGATGTTAGTGAGCAGGTCAATATAGAAAATGCTTTGAGAGATTTTGAGAAAACCCTTGACCTGGATTCTTTTGGGCAGGTACCATTCAAGCTGTCTCAAAAATAAGCAATTAGTGCATCCACTGCTGGAACCTCTCAACAGCCTCCACAAGAAGTCAACATACCAACCATAGGAACATCCAAAGGCAAGGAAGTAGAGACCACAAAACATCCTACAATGTCAGACCAACCTGGAATTTCCAAAGAACAGGGTCAAGTGCCAACTCCTCCAGCTCAAACCAATGTAGCAGAAAGTCCAGTTTTGCAAACTCCTCTAAATGAGGAAAGAAATAAAAAGAGGGACAAGGAAACTACAACACCTACCAATGAACCTACAGGACGGCCTGGGACAAAAAGGCAAAGATTGAACCCTCTTTCAGAAAAGGAAATAGGTGAAGAGACTATAGACAGTCAAAGAGAAGAAAGAACAATTAGCCAGGAAACTTTCCCATTGGGAGGAACATCCACTAGCTCACAGAGGCAAGAGCTAGAAAGACAACAGAGTGCAGAAGTATCATCCCTCAAGCCACAAAGCAAAGAGGCCTTAGATATCAAGAAGACATTCACAGAAATAAAGGCCAGGAACGACCCAGTGAAGCTTGAAATGTACAATCAATACTTAAAAATGGCCCCCATGAATCAACAAAGACTAATGTCAGCCTATGACATTAAAGAGGGTAAGATGAGAATGAGTTACTTCAAACCAAAGGTGCAACAACCTTAGTCAGCAGCATATTACATCAGAACAAACTTGGAGGTCTTGGAAAAGGATATTGATCTTATGGATCAAATTGAAATTCACAAGCAAACTGTAGAAATGGTCTATTGCACATTGGCTAGTAAAGCAATGATGGCTTACAAACTACAAAATTCCTTGGATAATACAACTACCCAACTACACTTGGGGAAAGCCTCTTCCTTGGCCACGGATAACAGAATAAAATCATTAGAATAAATCATCATTGGATTGGGACATGATCCCAAAGATGCTAAAGGTATAGAAGCACTGATCAAGAAGAAAGAAGAAGACATTGTTGCCCTGAGGAAATAGTTAAAGCTACCCCCTTCAAGGCATCCACAGACTGCTGAGGTTATAAAACAGAAATCTAAAGAAGAGATGATGGATCTACAATTGAAACTCAATGAAAGATTGAATGACACAGAGTATGCATTAGAAAAGGCGCTAAAGGACAAGCAGGGAGAGTCGACCTCTCAGCCTCTTGAAGTAATACCAATAGTCTCAGCAGTAGTCCTCTCTACACTTGGGATAGTCTTAGCCCCAAACATCCCAGCAGCCACAACAGAGGTGGTCATAGGTACAGTTACAACACGAACAACACTAGGCAACAATGCCAATTTGAGTATAGAAGAGCTGATAAAGGCAATGGAAGACATGAGACTACAAGTTTTAGAATTAAAACAGGTGAAAGAACAGTTGGCTAAAATGGAAAGAAATTATGATCTCTCAAAAATAAACATTGTAGAAAAAATAAGGGAGATTAAAGCATTAGAAAATAAAGTGAAATCATTATAAAAAGATCTCACTTTTGACAAGCCTCAAGCAGAGATCAAGAAAATCCTTTGGGCCAACATCACTCAATCTATAAATGATGTTTGACCATCCATCCAAGTGATCTTTGAACAGATTGATCTAGTGAAAGCAGCACAGGGAGAAATTCAAAAGACAAGAGCTTTGTTAGGACAAATGCCATATGAAGCCAATTGGTTTATACACTTTTTGAATAACAAAAATAAGGAAAAACTGGAAGAACTTGGCATCTCAGACAGGATAGAAACTATTTTGGAAATCAAAAGGGTGCTAGCTAAGAAAACTTCGATGCGGAATTTAGAGAGAAGATGTCAGGATATGCAGGTGGAAATTAATTCTTTTATGGAGAAGTTCACTATTTTTCGGAATAAAGGGCTACCAAGTCCTTTGGTGATTAATGACAGATTAATGAAGCATATAGATTATGTAGATAAATTGAATAAGTATGCTGGCAATAAAGCTAGTTCATCAACAAGTGCATCAGGAATAAAAGCACTCCCCACAGGCCGAGTTCTCTATGACAGCTTAGAGAACTTATTCTATGTTGAGCATGAGATAAAACACTTGTTCCCAATCCAACCTACCTTTTTCATATATACAGAAACTGATGAGACCATGAGGAAACTTCAGAAGCATAAATTTCCAGAGCAAAAATAGTGGGAAGACATGTTAGAAATTTTGTAAATTTATCCTGAGTAAAATGTAAATTTTGGGCTATTTACCATAGTAAGATGAACAAAGATGAACAAGGATCAAACAGGTCGAAGTGTATCAGAACAGGTAAAGAGTATCAGTCAAAACAGGACAGCCAACATAGATTTACTAAAGAAGACAACAACAAGCCAAATCATAGGGTCTACCTCTAGCACATACAACAAGAAAATGAACAACACAATATCAATTTATCTTTCTCCTATCTTCAAAACTAGTTGTCTCTATTCTCTTGTAACTTATTCTTAGTCATCCTAGAATATATCTCACTCTACTATGAGATATTTTTTGTATAAACACCCCCTTAATTGGAATATTGAGGGTGGATTCATGTACATTGCTATAATATTGGTTATTTTGAAATAAAATGCTGTTGGACCAAACTTTTGTATGGCTTGCTGGACAATGAATTAATGCAAGGGACTTTTCACAGATTTCTTGAATCAAACACCGGATCAATAAGTCCTTTATACTTTATGTTTTAAAGTTTTCATTGTTTATTATATCATCTATGTTTCACATATGAATGATAAACGAAAAATAGTAATTCAGAATATGCTTAATTGCACTCTGTTTTCAATCGTTATTATTCCCTATGTTTTCTTCTGAATTAGGATAAATAGTGAAATCTTAATTGCTCATGTTTTCTAGTTCTTTCATTTTGATTATTTATTAAAGAATACTTAACTGCTCTTTATTAGCAATCATTCACATTCCCTCTTTAAATAGGCTGAAGGATTCTTAACTTCCCTTCACTCATTTTGAAACCATTCCATTTATTCCAAGTCTTTATTTGTTCCTTTTTCGACCATCTTTCCCTATGGAACCATCCTTTGTTAAGAAACCAAATCTAGTTAAGTCATCTTCTTTGACTGCATCATCCCAATGGCCTAAACTAGTCAGTCCTACCCCTTTGCTATTGAATCTCACCACCCAAACTCAAACAAAACTCCTAAACCTCATAACTAGCCTAATATCTTTCAAAACAAAGCTAAAACTTAAAGAGAAAGCCCTCTCTGGATACAGATTGGCTAGATTCTATATCTAAAAGATTGGTTTGTGGTTACCTTGGACCCCTTTCCCCTTCTTACAACTTCTGGGAAAATATAAGTGATAACATAGTGGTGACTCCACTGGGGATCGAATAATTTGTTTGTTACTATTGTCTACTTTATAAGCTACAAACGGAGCCTGAAGTTAGCCAGGTAGCCTTTGAAATGCTCTTGCTTTGCAATTGCAGAAGTAAATGAATGCTACTTCAGTCTATCTCCGGTCTAGTTTATAGATTGGACATTTGGTTCCAAATACTTGATCAGTTCCTCTTATCAAATAAGTCTTTGAGAAAGTTCAAATGCAATATCTAAAGCTTCTTAAAGAGACTGTTAAAGTTGTATTGTAAAACCCATTTAGAAAAAAAGAAAAGAAAAGAAAAAACCAAAAATACACCTAGAAACCTGGCTTCAAAAAGGATTCATAATACCAGAGCTAATCCTGATCCAAACCCACCACCTATGTTTGAAAATCCTAATCTAATTCCTAGGATTCTTAGGAGACAAGAGAGCCAAGAAAGTTCGGCTAGTTCTTGGCCTCTATACAGATCAAGATCCTGTCCTGTAAAGTGGATTTACCTTGAGGACAAACCCTTTGATGAGTTTTTTGAAACTTCTTTATTTGTAACCTTTTCGGACTCTAGATTAGCCTATACAATTCAGGACCCCATATTTATTGAAAATTTACAACTTGAAGTTATCATTTCACATCTTGACAGATATTTTCAGAACTCCTTTCAATTTGAGCTTACCTCTGAAAGAACACCAAACCTTTTTGTGATCACTACAGTCTCTCCAAGTTCATCATCAACACCTCAGACTTCCCAACCTCAAGCTACCCCTTCTACCCCTCCATCTACCACTTCAAGACCAACCCCAGCTATTGTTTCAACCCAATATACTACAATGGCAAACAGGTATACTGCCTTGCACTTACCTGCCAACTTGGGTGACATACCCCAAGACTATCAGAGTAAACTCACCCAATTTGACAACACTGGCACATACATAGCTCAACAACATACCAAAAAAATGACCGACTATTTTAAAATATATGAGGTTGATGTTGATGATGTTAGGATGAGGGTATTTGTTCAAAGTTTGACTGGAGATGCTAGGACTTGGTATAGAGCCCTCCCTGCAAACAGTATTAATGACCTACAAGCTCTTTATCAAACATTCTTGAATAGATGGGAAAAGAAAAAATATCCTCTCCAGATTTTATCAGAATATGAAAACCTGAAAAGAGGTACACAAGAAACTGTCCAAGATTATTGCACTAGGTTCAATAATGTTTACAACGCTATTCCCCAAAACTTCAGACCTCCTCCAGATTTGGCATTGATCAAATTCCCTGATGGATTTAATTCTGATATGGCATACCAACTTATGGAAAGAGCTCCTCGAACCTTAGAAGATATGTGAAGTATAGCTGTCAGTGTTGAAGCCAACTTGATATCTAAATGAGCTAAAACCAGAGCTGAAAGGAGGATACCTTTGAAAGAAGAACATTCAACCTTTGAACAAAAAATAGATGCTATTATTAAAGGAATGGATAGACTCAGAGATAGAGTAGAAACCATTGAGAGAAAATCCCCTTGGAATACTCAACCAAGGAATACTGGGAGGAATTCAAATTTTAGGAAAAACCAAAACCAGAACACTGGAAAAACTGGACTCAACCAAAATATTAGGCCCCCATTCGAGGAAAATTATGTTGAAGCCTCAACTTCTGATGAACCAACAAAAGACACTCAAATTAATTTGATGGGACTCAATAATGAACAACAAGTTTTCTTCACCCAAGAGGATCAAGAAGCTCACATTCTTAAACAGTTCCAAAGTTAGTCAGGTGAATCATTTGACTTTAGGGAGGATATGATACAACCATTTATGAAGTCCATAAGCAATATAATCCAAGGAGCAGAAAAATTGATGTCCCTGAAATCAACAGACAGAAAGATACAAAACAACACAACAAAGGTAAGATCAATACCACCCCTGTACATATTCTTTCCAGAATAGATCCTAATCCAAATAGCCTAATTATTGAGGATGTATCAAATAATCAACCAAATAACAGACAATTTTCCACTTCTATTCATTCTAAAGGAAATATGGAAAGACCTCCAGAAGTTGATTTGGAAACAACTTCAGCCCATAACCCCACTCCTGAAAAGGAAGGAAATATAGAGAATACAACGAAAAAAGAGAATCCAACTGTTTGAAATACAAGAACTCAGACTGAAAAACCTTTTAATATTGAGACTGAAGTAGGCAAATTGAAAATAGTTCTTCCATTGTCTAAATTAGCTAAACATGATGTTTACAGAAGTCAAATAAATAGATCACTCCAGATTTCTGTGAATGAAGACTCAGTAAACGTTTTTGATGACCAACCTAAATTGATCTTCGGCCCTGAAGTAAACGGAAAAATAGTAGATGGAGGAGTTCCTCCTTTCTATGTAAGTTTGAACATACATGATAAAATAATTCATAATGCCATGTTTGATTCTGGTGCATCTCATAACTTAATGCCTAAATCTGTGATGGAGAAACTAGACCTAGACATCACCAGGCTATACAAAGACCTTTTCTCTTTTGATTCAAGTCAGGTCAGATGTGTAGGATTGATCAAAGACTTATGCGTATCGCTAGTTCAATATCCTTCCAAAACCACATTAATGGACATAATAGTAGCAGATATTCCACCAAAGTATGGCATGCTATTATCCAAATCTTGGGGTGCAAAGCTTCAAGAATCTCTACAATTGGGTATGTCTTATGCTACTATTTCAGTGTTTGGTCAACCTAAGAAACTCTATAGAGAAACTTTAATGAAATATGTGGTAAGTAGCCAAGAGAAACCTCAAAATTTCCCTATATACTCAGTACACTCTGATATGAATTCTTTTATTCTTTACAACGCTGAAAGTGATCCCTCAACTGAAGTAAAAGTTTTAGCAGTTGAACCAGAAGAAACTACAAATGAAAAGTCTAGTGTTCAAATCCAGGAAATTTCTGGCAACAATGATACATCAGATACCAAAGAGAAACCTGAAGAAACTAAAAAACTAGATCTCCCTATTAAATAGATTCTTGAGACTCCTGATACCAATTACAAACATGAAATCCTTTGGCACTTAGAATTTGATGGCTCAATTAACAAATTAGGAGCAGGAGTAGGAGTTTGGGTGCATAATATTGAAAACAATCATGCTGAAGGCCATGCCTACAAATTAAACTTTAAATGCACCAATAATATGGTAGAATATGAAGCTTTGTTGCTAGGACTTAAACTTATTAAACAATTAGGGGCAGTTAGGCTATCTGTCCGGGGAGATTCTAATTTGATAATTCAATAAATTAAAGGGAAGTTTCTAATAAATGATCCCAGATTAAGATATTACAGAGGAATAGTAATAGAGATTCTCAATACATTTCTAGAGACTCAGCTTGCCAAAATCTCAAGAAAACATAATTTGCAAGCTCATAGTCTGGCAATGTTTGTGAGCACCTGTAAATTACCATTTGAACCAAATCATCATTTCACAACTGAGATTAGATACAGACCAGCCATACCTGACAATTTGAAGAACTGGCAAGTGTTTGACAGTGATAAGCAGATTAATAATTTCTTAACTATAGAGCAAGAATTTTCTAGCAGTAATATAGGTGTAGATACAGTTAGTAAGTTTGATCAAATAAATAAGATAGAAACAGACATTTTAGTAGAAAGTGCAACTCAAATGCTTCACCCAACAAAATTTACCAAAAAAGAAATGCAGGACTTCAAAGAAATGGATATTGATGAAATTATTGAAGGAGAATCTAAAGTCATTAATTTAAAAGACAATCATTTGCCTAAGGGATTAACTCCTTTGGAAGATGTTTTTTATTTCAATGATATTCCAAAGAAACCCAAGATGGAACCCTTAAAAACAGACATTGAAGACTATAACTTGGGAACTGAAGAAAATCCGAAAATGGTAAATTTATCTAAATCTTTGCCCTTCGATCAAAAACTCAAATATGTTGAACTAATGAGAGAATTCTAGGATGTCTTTGCCTGGAGCTATGAAGACTTGGAATCATATGACACCTCTATAATTCAACATACAATACCTTTAAAGGAAAATAAAAAACCATTCAAACAAAATCTCAGAAGAATTAACCCTGTACTGTTTCCCTTAATTGAAAAAGAAATCAAACGAATGTATGAAGCAGAGATAATTGCTCCTATCAGGTTTTCAGAGTGGGTGTCTAATTTAGTACCTACTAGGAAGAAAACTGGAGAAATCAGATTATGTGTTTATTTAAGAAATGTAAATAAATTTTCTCTGAAGGACAATTACCCTTTACCTAAGATGGATCATATTTTACAAAGGGTAGTAGGTGTCTCTAGGATTTCACTTTTGGATAGGTTCTCAGGCTATAACTAGATTCTGGTTCATCCTGATGACCAAGAAAAAACTGCTTTTACAACACCATGAGGAACGTTCAAGTATGTTAAAATGACGTTTGGACTAAAGAATGCAGGGGAAACCTTCCAAAGAGAAATGGACATAGAATTTGCAAAAGAAATTCGTGATTTTCTGGTTATATATCTAGATGACCTCACTGTTTTTTCTAAATTAGACCAACAACATTTGAATTATCTGAAACAAGTATTCTTAAAATGCAGAAAATATGGTATTTCTTTAAATCCTAAGAAGTCCCTGTTTGGTATAGAGGAAGGCAAACTCTTGGGCCATATCATTTCCAAAGATGGCATTAGAATTGATCCTGCTAAATAGAAGCCATTATGCAAATACCCCACCCTAGAAATGTAAAAAAACTTCAAGCTTTGCTAGGAAAGATTAATTTTTTAAGAAGATTTATATCCAACTTAGCTGAATTAATTAGATTGCTTAACAGTATGTTGAAAAAGGATTCAAAGGTTGAATGGACAGTAGAAGCCAAACAAGCATTTGAAGAAATTAAAATGGCTTTGACCAGAACACCGGTCCTTACAAGTCCAAAGTTTGATAGAGACTTCATAATATTTTCATTTGCATCAAAACACACTATAGCAGCGGTCCTACTACAAAAGGATGATCAAGGATGTGAGAAACCCATAGCCTTTTTTAGTAAATCACTTAGGGATGCACCATTAAAATACAAAATAATGGAAAAGCAAGCCTTTGCACTTGTGAAATCTATTAAAGACTTTAGAGTCTACATATTGTACTGCCATGTAATAGCCTATGTGCCAAATGCTGTTGTCAAAGACATCTTGACCCATGATGGAATTGAGAGCAAAAGAGGCAAATGGATAGCTACTATATTAGAGTATGACATTGAAATAAAACCTACAAAGCTTATAAAAGGACAGGGATTGGCCAAACTCATGACTGAAACAAATTTCCAAGCCCTGGATATTAATGAACTAGATAATGAATAAGAGATGGCGACTCCACAAATCAGCTAGGCCTCCTTAGATTCCCATTGGTATGCTGATATAATTTATGTGCTATTAAACTTGTAGGCTCCTCCAGGGTTATCTAGAACAAAGAAAAGGTTTTTAAAGATGAAATCTAGGCCTTCTTAGATTCACATTGGTATGCTGATATAATTTATGTGCTATTAAACCTGCAGGCTCCTCCAGGGTTATCTAGAACAAAGAAAAAGTTTTTAAAGATGAAAGATTTAAAATTTTGTATTTTAAATAATTTTCTATTTTGGAAAAATCATGAAGGTATTCTATTGAATTTTTTATTAAAAGAAGAAGCTGACAAGGTTCTCCAAGAATTTCATGCAGGATACTGTGGTGGACAACTTTATTGGAAATAAACTACAGACAAAATTCTAAGGGCTAGATTTTATTGGCCAACCTTGTTCGTTGATGTCAGAAAATTTGTCACTACTTGCCACAAATGTCAAATTTTTGAAGGCAAGAGAAAAATATTACCTTTACCCCTGAGACCAATTTCCACTGAAAAGCCCTTCCAACAATGGGGTTTGGACTTCATTGGAGAAATCCATCCTCCCTCTTCTGGCCAACATAAATGGATTCTAACTGCCACAGACTATTTCACCAAATGGATAGAAGCCATTCCTTCTAGACAAGCCAATGGCGCAGTGATTATAGGATTCTTAGAA
The DNA here is from genome assembly GCA_000404065.3 of Pinus taeda. Classification (NCBI taxonomy): domain Eukaryota; kingdom Viridiplantae; phylum Streptophyta; class Pinopsida; order Pinales; family Pinaceae; genus Pinus; species Pinus taeda. The sequence continues at coordinate 216,193 of APFE030010272.1, forward strand.
ACCAACATTTTGTCTAGATTTGGCTGTCGTAAAAAGATCATAACTGATAATGCTGCTGCCTTCTAATCCAAGAAAATGATAAGTTTTTGTAAGAAATACCATACCACTTTAGGCCATTCCACAACCTATTACCCTCAAGGAAATGGTCTAGCTGAATCTTCCAATAAAAGCCTAATTAATATTATTAAGAAATTATTCGAAGAGAACAAGAAAAATTGGCACAAGAAACTTACTAATGCATTATGGGCAGACAGACTCACTACAAAGAAATCTATTGGGACTAGTTCTTATGAATTAGTCTATTGCATGGAGGTTGTATTTCCTTCATCTTTAGGAGTTCCTATAATGAAATTACTTCAAGAAGCTCAAGTGGAAACCAATGCTATTCAAAGGAGAATAAACCAGACCATCCATCTATAATAGACCAGAGAAGAAGTGTATCAAAGATCTCAAGTATTACAAGAGAAGCTTAAGAAAATATTTGATAAAAGAACCAAGGTAGAAGATTTCTACCTTAGAGATAAAATTTTAAGATCGGATTCCAGGAGAGAGGACAAGGGAAAACATGGGAAGTTTGACTTCCTATGGAAAAGACCTTTTATAATAAATGCCTTACAAGGGAACAATACTTACTACCTGAAAAACTTGGATGGCACAGAAACAGATGAAGGACCAGTTAATGGTCAGATGTTGAAACATTACTTTGATCCAACCTTTTAAATGTACTCTTATTTTAACATGTACACACTATATCCTTGGTAATGTCATAGTTTGGATTGGATAGTAACTTGTTGAAGTTGAAGCCCGAAGAAAAGGCCCTAAGCTTCACAAGTGATTACTGTCATACATACAATAAAGCAACCAGCAGAAGGAGATTTTAGAGCACAGTTGTTACCGGGCATAGTGTCCACTCGGAGCTGCTATTCCCACTAAGACTGGTAGCTATCTTAGAAACAAACAAGTAAAGACTACTTTCACTTTACTTTATGAAAAATAGATAAGAGTGGAACAAAGGACACCAACCTTAGTCTTGCGCTTGGTTGCTTGCTTGATTCCTCTCCTTCCTGATAGATCTTTGCTGCTTCTTCTTCGTCTACCCAGCTTCAAAGAGCACCTATGGAATCAAAGCAGCATAATAATATCGAAGAAAAAAGATCTATATTCATAAACAACACAGGACCAGATATGTATTGACCACACAAATGCATATACAATCAAATATACAAGAATGTGGAGGAAAACTTGAATAACTTTATTAATATCAAGAATAGAAGGAGGATTACAACCAATTGCTCTAACCCAGCATCATTCTCCAGCAAGAAAGCCCTTCTTCACCTCAAGTAAAGCTTAGATCACACAACACTATGAAATTACACCAGAAAACCAACAACACTTCTCTACAAGATACAAGATTCCAGCCTTTGGATCTCTGTGATGAGGGATCCATATATAGATGATTGTAGGGGGGTGAGTCAACTTCTGGGATTTTGATTAGTGTCCTC
>APFE030010277.1:0-15545 GCA_000404065.3 Pinus taeda
TGGAAACATTACAATCTCCCAATCCTGAAATCCTAAAAAACTGATAAGTCTGCTGCATTTTGAATGAAATCTAAAATTCTACTTTCTCCATATGAAATCCAATGAGGCCGGAACCACTCTCAAACATCCTGAGTCATTTCATGGTAATGTTAAAAATTTAAGTAAAAGGATGAAAATGAAGATTAAGGAGAATGTCACTTTTACTTTAAGAATTTAACATTGCCATGAATAGCATATCAATACTAGGGCCTAGACTTGATCATTAAGCTGCCAAAAGTTGCCTAAAACGCTTGCCAAACGTGGCTATAATGACCAAATGCGGCCTTTTCATACCTGCGCAGGTCACTTTTGCCGCCTAACGAGTCCAGGAAAACATGACACGTTGCCAAAATTGTGACACGCAGTGGGATTCGACGTGTCAAAATAGGACACGACGTGTCATTGGATTTGGACACGAATCAGGGCAGAATCGCGTCGAACACGCTGGATTCGGGATTCGAGGGGCCTCTAGGACGAATCCGGTTATCTAGTTAACAGGATATATTTTCACGTACCAAATATGTAAAATTTTCCACTTATATAGCATTGTAATGGCAAATATAGGAAAATGGCACCAAAAACGATACACATTTGAACCAAATACATTAACACTGAGGCTCTTAATGGCCCGCCAAGTCCAAAAATAATCATATAATCTAGAATCAAGTCAGAACTTCATAATTATCTGAATCTAGATCCTCTTGATTCTCTGCATGGGTATGTTCAGCATCTTGATTCGATGTCCTCGAATGTCCAACACCAATGTCCATATCATGTGGCAGTGGAAATGGCTGCAAGTCCTAAAGTTTATTCATGATAGAAGGGGGCATCATTAAATAGATCAAAGCTAGGTTGTACCATTGTAGTGTTTTTAATTTAATTTTTGGACTTTTAGGGAAAGGAACACTGGTAAAAAAACCAGTCAAACTGGTTGGTTATGACTGGTCTTGCATTGAATTTGTTGGTTCTGATTGTTTCAGACAAAAACTGGTCAATTCTAGTTTGGGAGGCCAGTTTTGACTAGGAACCTCTAAATCCAGTTCAACTGGCCAATTTTACTTGTAATGATGTAGTTTGTACTTAGAATATCTAAACATGGCCCATAATCTTAATCTGACTTGTACAAACAACGAAACTGTTGCCTCAAAATCTAGCAGGTCTTGTGAGCTCTCTCACAAGACAAGAGCCAGACCAAGGGACATCACTATAAGGTGGAGGTCCACTGTCACCACACCGCGCCACCTCCTGCGCTTTAGTGGACTTTCACCACATGGGAGGCTTTCCTATATTGGTCACCTAATAGGTATTCAAAGTCTATGGCTTGGAGGTGACAAAGGATAGGCTCAAGAATGACACTCAACTTAAGGACAAGGCTCAACCCAACAAAGACAAGGGAAAACGTGCACTCCAGGAGGCCTATCTAGGGAACTTATGAGCTAGGGTCTAATGAATAGGAAAGGACAAAGGCTTACCAAGGTGCATAAGGCCAAGAAAAGGTTTGTTAAAGATAGATATGATCAACAATTGGGGAAACAAGCCTTCAAGAAGACCTAAGTTGAATCCTAGGGTTAGGTTGGGGTTTATCTTGAGGAAAAATTACCTAGGGCTTGTGACGTTTGCCCTAAAAAGGAAGAATTTACCGTGGGAAAGGTAGATTGTGATGCAATGAGGTTCAAACCACGTGGATAACCATCCTACAAGCCAATGCACTCCTAGTTGAATTTGTCCTTAGCCCTAGCCTAACGGATTGCCTTGAAGAGCCAAAAATGTAAGGGAGAGAAAGAAAAAGGTTGAAAAATGTTTTTGTATGGTGTGATCACTTATGCAGATGGCCAGAACTTGATCCTTGGGTGATCGAGTCGAAGGGAGACCTACTAATAGAAATATCAAACCCTCGTATGGAGTAAGGGCAAGAAAAACCCTAGTTTTCAAAACCTTAGCTATCACTTTATGAGGGGATAAAGTCATGAAGGGAGCTTAATGTGAAGATTCATTCAAGGGATTGCTAGACATTCTTTAGGTTAAAACATGCAATACCTTCAATATTTCATAGAAAGATCTTCAATAAAACTAGCACATAGAAACCCTTACAACAACCATTCCATGCAATAACCATTCAAAGATAATCAACAATAAGAGCACTTACAAGAAATGCATGAACAAGTTCTTTATTATCCCAAAATGATGTCTCCACAGCACGAGCTAGTCTCCAAAAGCAAAATCTCCACAATATATCACATTTCCACAAGAATATATGACATTTAAAGCTAGGCTGAAATCCTCTTAGGAGGTCGAATTCTCCACAAGTAATGTTGAGAAATAAAATTGAGGTGACCTTTATTTATATGAGGTCTACCTCAATGAATTTTAGCTAATGAAGCCCCTAAAACAAGTTTGACATGAAATAGACCCTGGGTTACATGCCAAACCACTAGCTCAATGCTAAAACAAGCCATAAATGGCCACATGTGTGAGTTATAGCCTATTAAATGTTGATGTCATGCCCAGTAGTGTCAAGGCCTGCTTTGGGGCATGTTGGGTTCAGTAGTGCCATCATCAAGAATCCTTTATGCTTGGTCAAGGTAGAGCAACATCTTAGTTCTCGAGGGTGCTTTGGTACATGGAACATCTGCTCAAGTCATTATGAGGCCCAATGCTCTTGAGTCTCAACATTGCATTTGCTAAGTCATCTCTCTCTCGGAAAAGGCATGGGTACCTGTGGAGTGGGTCCACTCAAGGCTTGGGCTACTGTGGACCACCTGACAAAACCAACTTGAACTCAAGTGAAAGCAACCATCCATTAGATACTAAGATCAAATGAGCATCTAAGTGGACGAAACATGGATGTTAAGGGCATAATAATACTTCAAACTTGGATCACCTTTCGATATCTTACTAGACCAAGTCCCGTACAATGTTCTCTACCTTGATAGAGATGGCTAATGGTCAACTTTATTAGGTGCTTCCAACCATCAAGGGGAAGTAGTATTTTCGAGGTCAATCCCTCAATCAATAGGTGTTAGTGTAAATGCATGTAAATGGTGGGGAAAAGGCTCCATGGCCAAGTGCCATGGTCAAGGGGATTAGCTAGTGGGGAGTCCACATCTTAAGTGTATGAATGTAAGGGAGAGAGCAATAGTGGAGGCATGAGTTACCCTGCTTGGCTTGCTTTTTTGACCCCTATAGTGGGTCTTTTATTTTTTCATGATAATATTTTGTATTATGGTGCATTCCTCAAGGGTTAGAGCTTTCTTTTTATGGTGTAGCATTTTATATGACCCCTTAAGGTGAGATGGTTCATTGCTCATCAAGGTTGGGACATGCAAATGTTCCTTTTGATGTAAACGAGCATCATGTGCTCAAGAACTGAGTGATGGTTAATGAGGAGGGTAGAGCTCAAGCTAGGCTTTTTCCCATGTCCTAACTTATGTCTCGATCATCTTTTGCATTTTGATTTTCTTCTTTTTCTTTTGTTATGGCCATGATATGCTTTTTCACTCTTTTAGCTACATCCACCTCCAGGGCAATATTTTTCGGCCCAACTCAAGGAGTGTGGACATGAGGGTGCCAAATTCCAATGAACCAACGACAAGTTAGACACGAAGAATGAAGGTGGTATATAGGGCTTGTAATGTAACATGGAAAATGTTAAGTATGATGTAAGGGATAATGAACACACTATCTCAATTCGGGTTTTCAACGTAGTGCCCCTCATATAACCCTAAGACCTCAAGGGAGGTCCCACTGGACTAGGGCTAAAGATTACCCCCTGATAAGGTGAGAGAACAAATTTACAGTAAAGAATGATTAATCTTCTAGATCACCCCTTAGTCCATACCAAATGCCCAAAACAAACAAGCACTCGACTGCAAGATGATCAAAGTACCTTTTGAATAGTGGCCCACCTTCATCTAAGTGCTAATGCCAGATGGTGAGAGCTATGTGGATGATACAAATGGTGGAGACACATGGCATATCATCATCGAATAATGATTGTCAAGGTCTATTGGCTGGCTATACGATTGAATGTCAAATGTACGAGAAAATTTCCCTGCTATGGGGTTACACATTTTGGTGGGTAACAAGTGCCTTTATAATTTCCTTAAGTTAGGTAAGCTAGTACCAAATTTAGCCTCACAAATTATTATGGCTTGACATGAGAATACCATGTAAAACCAAAGCTTGCGAAATGCATTTTGAAAGCATTAGTTCAAGTTGATGAATCTTTGACTTGAACAAACAATGGAACCTTTATAATTTCCTTAAGTTAGGTGAGGTAGTACCAATTTTAACCTCACAAATTATTATGGGTTTGCATGAGATAAAAACATAACCAACAAAATGCATTTTGAAAGCATTAGTGGATGAATGAATCAAGGAAAGAAGGATAAATACTTTTCTTAAGGTAAAGGAAGGGGAAATTATATATAAATATATATATATATATATAATATATTATATTATATATAGATAGATATATGTATTAAAGAAAAAAGAATAAATACTTTTCTTAAGATAACGGAAGGAGAGATTGTGTGTGTAGAGAGAGAGAGTGCCTACTTATCAATAGCAGGATGATCGCTCATAAATAGTGTCTGCCTTAGACATCTAATGCATGTTTGTGTATGTTTAATTTTGTAACAGGATGCACAATAGAGAGCAATTTTCTGATTTGATAATGATTTGAAAGCATTAGTGGATGGATGAATTAAGGAAAGAAGGATAAATACTTTTCTTAAGGTAAAGGAAGGGGAGTATATATATATATTAAAGAAAGAAGAATAGATACTTTTGTTAAGATAACGAAAGGAGAAATTGTGTGTAGAGAGAGAGAGTGCCTACTTATCAATAGCAGGATGATCGCTCATAAATAGTGTCTGCCTTAAACATCTAATTCTGATTTGATAATTACTACCTAATGAACTTCAATCAATTTATCTCATGCCATTGTTAAAATTGGCAACTAGGGCCAAACTCCATGTGGGTCACATCATTTATGGCAGCTGATATTTTTCCTAGATTCCTCTTGTCAAGAGGTGTAGGATTGATCTAAAGATCATCCGATTTTGACAAGTATTTATGGAGATATGAATTTATTTGTATTTACTTACAAATTTTCAAGGTCGGCCAGCAGTTAAATGTGTGGCACACATGCCCAGTGAATCATATAAGTACAAGAGAGGTTGATTTATTTTCTCATCTCATCTCATCTCACTCATTCTTCTCCCTCTCTCCTTAGCTTTGGGTTATACAAGGAGCAGCTCGCACGTGGGAAGAAGGAAGATGCATTAGGGCAAGGAGTACGCTAAAAGGAGGATGCAGAAGTTGCTGAAGGTCTCTTTGACCTACATTGACCAAGTGTTGACTCATCAAGGGTGTGGTTTTGGTGTGGTTGCCTCTCCTAGGTAGGCAGCAGATTTTGGCACAAAAATCGAGGCAATCTGTTCACAGGTTTGACCAACGTTGACTGCCCTAGTTTTGGGCAGAAGGTTGACTTCAGCCAACAACAGTTTGACTGTGTTTTTGGGGCTATTCAAGCGTTGTTTCTTCAGGTTGTTCAAGGGTTAGTTGACCGGAAATTGACCAAGGATATTGGAGGTCAATTTTGACTCGTTTGACCAAGTTTGACTTTGCTGATCTAGGGTTTGCTGTTGCTGATATAAAATTACAGAATTCTGATTTTGTACTATTTCTCTCTGCTGAACTATTGAAGATAAAACAAGATTTGATCAAAGGGTTTCCCCCCATTGGGGTTTGTCCCTAGCTAGCCGCCACATCTTGTGTCTCTTGTCTTGGCTTGTTTTATGTTGATCGTTTAATGTTCTGTCTGCACTTTACTTAATGTATATGTGATTGCGAATTTGTGGTTAATAAGAAGAAAATAAGTAAACTGCTCTAAGCATAGAACATACCATAATTTAACATGGTATCATAGGTGAGGTGAAGACAAAGCCCAAGCAAGAGCAAGAGCAAGAGCAAGAGTAATCACCGAAGAGAAGGTTGGCAAGGCTATCCTAAAAACTTCACGGGGTCCTCAACACTCTTCCCTGCCGAAGACAAGCTCCGTGAGAAGTCCGACTATCACGGATGGAAGATGTCTCTCGATCTGACTTTAGAAGATTAGGAAGTGTTGGACCATGTGAGAGGCAATGTTGTTGTGCCTCCATCAAATGCATCCACTGCTGCCAAAAGCAAGTGGTCTAAGGGAGAAGTCAAAGCAAAGAAGATCATTTGAGATTTTATCGACAAGCGCCTGGTGGCCTATGTTTCCGAGCTAACAACCTCCAAGGAAATCTACGATAGATTGGTGAGTTTATTTAAAGTTAATGATGCAAATCAAGTTCTATTCCTTAGAAGTAAGCTGGAGGAATTAAGAAGGGCAAAGATGAGAATATGCAAGCATATTTCTTAAGGATCACCGAGATCAAGAATGATCTCCTATCTATTGGGGAAGTGGTTCCTGACAGAGAAATGACTATCACAACTCTTGGAGGACTACCACCTGAATGGCATATATTCAGGACTACTCTTCTCAACAATAATGTCATCCCAAGATTTGAGGAATTGATGGCTAGATGTATTCAAGAAGAGACAAGGATGGAAGAGCAAGAAATGCCCGCACTTAAAGGCCATCCCTCTGCCTTTTCTTCTTATGCTAAAAGAAGAAACAATTTTGGGGCTAAATCCGAAGGAAAGGTTAGACCGAAGGGTGGAAGAAAAGGACAATGTTACAATTGCAATAAAATGGGCCACTATGCGAGGGAGTGCCCTGATAAAAGGGACTCACACCATGACGATGACCAAAATCACTCTCAAGGTAATCAAAGGAATGGCAGGTCCAATGGCAGAGATAAAAGAAATGCCGGAAATCAAGGAAGTGGACAACCCTTCAAGAAGGCAAGAGACTCTAGGTATGATTCTAATGTTGTCAACAATAAGCAAGATGAATATTGTCTGCCATGGCATGTGACCCAGGTTGTTCCCCTTCACCCCCTTCTCCGTTCCATCATTGTGCCACATGCCACCACCATTTGAAGGATGTACCATGAACATATCACCTCCTTTAGAAGTAGAAACCACCTAATAGGATGATTGGGTAACCCTCCTTGGAGCTTGGAGACACTAGCACATGCCAAAGCCCACTATGGAAGGATATGCCATTATGGAGTGCCGACTTGTTTTCCATGGTTTGTAAATGCTTTTACTTGATTGCTTTAATGACATGACATACTGGAAGGTACGGGTACATATTGGATCTTATGCAGGATTGTAGATGGTCTCCATTTTGGGTTTGGTCTTCCTATATAGGATCGTAACCCTCTTGACGACTACATTGGCACATGTAGGGTGTTTGTAGAGAGCCATGGGCCTCCACAACAACAGGTACCATCACATGGATCCCCAGAGTCATTTAGAGATTGCTTATGGTTCACCTATTGGACGAGGAAGAGGCACCTGGTTCACCATGCCCAACCGACCCCACAGTTACATTATGCACTTGGCAGATGACCTAGGACTTGTATGGTGATGTGGCATCACTTATACCATCATCCGAGCCCTTGCAGATGGTCCATAGGCATCTTCGATTTGTTTGGAGACCCATGATGACACTTGTGTGCCCCCACATCCACTTGGGAGCACCATAGGTTTACTACATGGAGAACAAGGGTCCACCCCCTTGTCCACAGCTTTTGGGAGTCCTCTTTCACATTTTGGCACCTATGGACTTTATTAGGCCTCCTCCAAGGCCTAACGACATGCATTATTGATAATTCGACTCCTTGAGAGGCTTATTCTTTTGATTTTCAGCTAGTTTGGTGGGTTTGTCACCAAAGGTTATTATCTTGTACATTATTTTATTTTAGGGGCTCAATTAGGCCTCATTAGGAAAATCGAACTCATTCGAACATGTATAAATACATGTGATGTGATTTCATTTTAGCATCATCACTTGGATTGGATCATATCTTTTTGTGACTTTTTCGCTATCTTTTTAGGATGAGACTTTTTGGATGAATGGATGAATTTTGATGTTTGGTTATTCTTCTGTAAGCTTCTATGATCCGCATATCTTGGTGATTGCATATAGTCTTCTTACATGTAAGTACCATTTTAATGCTATTTTGATTCTTTATGTTGCTACATTCATGATATTGGGATTTTCGCTATTCTAGGGTTAATTTGCTGCTTTTCGTGGAACAAAATTGTGGAAATTGAATCTCTAAATAGTGTTGTATCATGATTGGGCCACGTTTGAATGAATGAATGTTCCTAGAGACATCCTTGTCTTGATAAGTCACCAAATATTGTTGAATGGAGTATAAATGACCTTGAAGCTACTTCCATTAAGCCCTAATGATCAATGAAGTTGTCTTTTAGGCCTCCTTGACAAATGGAAATCAATCTAAACTCTAAACCTTCTAGGATTCCATCTCTCTCTAAGGACAAAGCACTAGTGATCACTTTAAAGCTAGTTTCTTTCACCTTACTCTCTTTTCTAGGCCTAGCCTACATAGGTCACCTAGCGCATCAATTATCTCACAAACTAGCCATCCAAATACTTTGATTTTTGGTGCACAACTACGCTGGTGTGTCCTTAAGAAGCCTCCAAATTTCATGAGATTTCGATGGTGGGATCTTGAGATATTGCAAGCCCTAGCTCGAAGACCAATTCTTGCCCTTGGTTTCCCTTGCTACTCATTGGGATCGTTGCATTGCCTTTCATTGAAAATTCATTCTTTGATCCCTTTCTCCTCCCTAATTAGGTCAAACATATCATTGGTTTCTAAATCCTATCCCCTTGACCTAACCTCGGGTCCACTTGGTCCTTTGTGGTCCTATACATTATTAAGGTTAATTCTTCAAATATCACTTGGAACCCAAGTTTCCTCAAGAATTTTAGGGCCTAGGGATCTTTTGATTAAAGAAACATACTCAAAAACTATCCCTTAAAATTCTCCTTAAGCCCTTCCTTGAGAGCCTTCCATCTTGCCTTACAATGCAAGCAAGCCACCATCTTGAGCCTCTCTTGTGAATAGGCTTCTAGGATCACCCCTCATCCTATCTTTGATCTATTCTTCTTCATGATCGTTATTATACCGGGTTTCTTCCCAGGGGTGAAAGTCTGTAAAGAGTAGGGAGCTTTAGCTGAGGTGACAGTGAGCTATTGCTCCATTGTTGCCCTTGACCTAGCAATTGTCTCTCTAGGATTCCCTTTAGGACCCTAACTAGTTTGAATAGTAACAATATTCATAGATGATTTCTCCAAGAGGACTTGGATATACTTCTTGAAGTCTAAGGATGAGGTCTTTAGTTGGTTTCAAGAGCTTCAGTGTCTTGTGGAGAACCAAACAAAGAAGAAAATCAAAGTTCTTAGATTAGACAATGGGTATACGTCCAATGAGTTCAAGTATTTCTACAAGGAGGTAGGAATGAAAAATGAGATGACGGTACCATGTAATCCGCAGGAGAATGGAGTGGTATAGAGGAATAATCATCAGGGTAGCCAAGGCTATGATCCATGATCAAGTTCTCTTTGTGTTCTTGTTGGTAGAGGCATGTAACACAACTGTGTATTTGCAGATTGGGAGTTCACACAAAGTTTTGGAGAATAATAGTCTTGAGGAGGTTTTCACATCAGTGAAACTAGAGGTGCACCATTTTCGCATCTTCCACAGTCCAATTTATGTCCACATACCATCCAAGAAGAGGACTAAGCTAGAGCTCTCAATAGAAAAGGGCATCTTTGTTGAATACAACGAGACTTTAAAGGCCTACATAGTACAAGGTCTACATTCTAGCACAGAGAAAGATAGTTGTCAGCAGGGACGTCAAATTTGAGGAGGGTAGGACCTTTAGGAGGTCACGTGGGTCAGATCCAGTGATGGCAAAGGATCATGAGCGAGAGGCTCCAAATATTGAGGAGGGACCAACAACACCAACAACATGGACACAATTTCTTGATCAGAAGGAAGATCAAGATATTCCTTTGAGCTCTGTCAGGAGGAGGTCGAGATGGGCTGAGCAAACATTGAGAGATGTTGAGGAGTATGTGGAGGCTCCTAGAAGCACTTTCAGGGAGTGTAGACCATTAAAGATATTTTCTAGTTACATGGCCTTGATGGCAGCACCGGTGAGTCTGAGCCTTCTACTTTTGAGGAGGTAGTTGACTGATAGTTTTGGAGGGATGCCATGGTTGAGGAGTAAAAATCCATCATAAAGAATGATGCCTAGGAGATTGTACCGAGGCCTATGGGGAAGTCATTGGTCACTTCTCAATGGATGTGCAAGACCAAACATGCAGTTGATGGCAGTGTCAAGAAGTATAAGGCGAGGTTCATGGTGAGAGGGTTCTTCGAAAAGGAGGGAGTAGAGTATGATGATTCTTTTGCTCCTATCACTAGATATACATCGATTAGGGCAATCATTTCCATTGCTTTAAAGATTGAGTGGAGGATACATCAAATGGATGTGAAGGCTGCTTTTCTAAATGGGATAATTAAGGAAGAGGTGTATATTGAGCAACCTCAAGGATTTGATGTGCATGGGAGGGAGTTCCATGTATGCAGGTTAAAGAAGACACTATATGGACTTAAGCAGATATCTTGTATTGGAAATACTGAGAGGGGGTGAATTATTATTTGTTAATTTTTAGATTGTTCTATGTTGTATCAATTACTTTAGCCCAATTCCACACTCCCAATTAGCAATGTTTCCAATTACAATTAGTTTTTTCATTCATCAATAGTAATTGAAGATAGAACAATAAATTTAATGACAAAGGAGACAATCAACACATCAACAAGAGACACCAGATTTGGTCAAAGACTAGGGAAAAACCCCACTAGGGGGAAAACCCTTTGAAATTATTCTTCTATTAGATTGTCATAAAATGTTCAACAGAGAGTGCAATGAGTCCAATACAATATCATCAACAATACAACCCAATAACATTTAGAAACAAGTTTCTAGTGTCAGATTATATCAGAGACAACTTCTCCAGTCTTCGGTCAGCTGTAGATAACTTCGGTCAATGGTCAATTTTAGTCAAACTCCCAGTTGCATGCTTGAGGGGCTGCGAGAGTGACTATAGGATCACAACCGCTCCCTTGATGCCCGTGTGCCAGCGACTATAGCCGAAATTTCTCTGTGACAAGCCTGTAACTATAGCTAAGAAACCCTAGATCAGCTGCGAGCCTTAGACCCTGAAATCTCAGACCTTTGCAAACTTCTTTTGTTGATCTTGCCTCAGACCTGTGCGAACCAATCAATGAGAAGAGAAGAAGATGCTTGGTTGGTGATAGCCAAATGAGCTCTAGGTCACTTGTATTTATAGGCTTCCATGGGTATCCAACAATGTCCGTTTGATGTTGAGGCCAACTTGTCCAAATGTGCATGTGTGGGTACATAAATTCAAAATCCAACTTATGCTTGTCCAAATGAGGTGATCTTTAGGTCGATTTTGGTCCTTTTGAAAGGAGGAATTCAATGCCATTATATGAGCTGTCCAAGGTGGAGTTTGACTACTGTTTCATATTTTAACACTCCCTCTCAATTAGGGAAGATTCCACTTGTCGAAATCTATCCATCTATCAATATGTCATCCTGTTGTCGTATGTCCCATCTTTGCTCAACTTTATCTACTGAAACATTCTCAAATCTAAGGAAAAAGAATCATCGGGGAGCAAAATATACCACCGTTTGTTCATCGGGCTACTAATCGGAATCTCTATCAGTGGGCTACTACCCGAAAAATCTGTTAGTGGGCTACTACCCGAAAAATCTGTCAGCGGGCTACTGCCCGGAAATCTCATGGGCGAGATACTACTATGACCCCATATTGAGCAATAGGTGATGTAGGGGAGCTACTACTTAACCCATCCTATTGCATACTGATCTTCCCAGCAATGACCCTTAAGAGTCATTTGGTAGAACACCTGCATCATAATCCTAGCTTGGACGAGATACCCGACTTACCAAGAGGTAAGGATCACACACCTCCAAGCCTCCTCAACCCGTTGGCCAGATGGGGAGGGCAATCCGAACAGGCCTAGCTTTTGGGTATGATGCCAACTAGGGTATACTCTGCAAAGACCAAGATAGGGTGAGCTACTACTCCAACCCCATGGGTAACAAATAGGGGTGAAACCCTATTGTCCGAAGATCCCTCAACCCCAGGAGCTCTCTAGCTCAATTCCTCACCCTGGGAGCTCAAACAGGGGGGAAGAGTTGGCTCAGTGTCCTCAATTAGCGATGCCCCTTATCAAAAAGGGGTACATCCATCAGTCTAAGTTGCTTTCTAAAGACCAAGAACTTTCCTTTCGGTAAAGCCTTGGTGAGAATATCTGCTATCTGCTCATTTGTTGATATGTGATGGAGTCTAACAACTCCTCTTTGCACCATGTCTCGAATGAAGTGATATCGGATCTCTACATGCTTGGACTTGTTGGGAAATACGAGATTCTTTGCTAGACAGATCCTACTCTTGTTGTCTTAATATATCATTGTAGTGTCTGATGGATCAAATAGCTCTCCAAAGAGCTTCCTCAACCAAACTGCTTCGTAGATAGCGATGCTAGCGACAATATATTCTACCTTGGCAGTACCCAATGTTACGGACTTTTGCTTTCTGCTCATCCAAGATATCATGGCAGATCCAAGACTAAAACAACATCGAGACGTAATATTCCCGTCGATAACATTTCCCGCCCAATTAGCATCGACATATCCATGAAGTGGAACATCTTCGATAGAATATCTCAAACCAAGTGTGATCTGTCAGGTCAGGCAGTAACTCCTCAAAACAAATTGATTCGTATATATATTTTTTTTCCCACAGAAAAAAATCGGTAACCTTTTATTTATAAAATGAAATTTTACACTAAGCATATGCATTGAAGCATTTCCAGAAGTTGCCCATTGGGCATGCGTGCTTTTGCACACAATGCGACGTAGCGAGGCTACCGTGCATTCAGAGAGAATGAAAGAAAAAGAAAAAGGAGACGGAGGGAAGGATAGAAAAACTGGTTCTAGGGAGTGAGTAGAAGACTCACACCTCAAGTTTTTCTCCCCTTCTTTTTGACCTTGCGCCACTCACCTTGGGAGGGCTCAATCGTTGCTAGGACTAACTGTGTTTCTGCTTTCTGTGGAGCTATATCCTTGTCTGAGTCTGAAGTATCTGAGGGGTGATGCCGTTTGATCCCTCCCATACTCAGATCCTCGCTTGTCTTCTCTGCCTGATTTGAATGGAGTTGTGAAACCTTGTTGGCTGATATGTTTTCCTTTTGGGTTTCCTCTCCTTGGGTAGGCTTAGTATTCTCTGTGGAGGTAACTTCCTCCTTTGCTTCTGATTTCGTCGTCCTCTGAGTCAGGAGGGGGGAATTGCCACCCTTTTCTCTGCTTCCCTTTCTGCTTCTTTTTACTGTTTGCTTTCTTTGCTTCTGGGCATGTACTTTGCAAGTGTCCTGTCAGCCTATAGATTCTGCATCTGAAAGCAGTGTTTTCGTAGTCTAGTCCTTGCAGCCAGTTTTGTTGCTTGTATACCAGCCTTATACTTTCCAGCAGTCCTTTACTTAGATCAACTTCCACACAAATGCGTGCAAAGGTGTAGATCCTCTCCTCAATCCTCTCCAGATCTATTTTGATGTATTTCCCTATGCTGTTCCCAATTCCTTCCAAAACTCGTTCACTCCAAAAGTGAAGAGGAAGGTTATATAGGCGGACCCAGACCGGCATTCTAGAGAGTCATTTTGTTTGGATCAAAATCTGGAAACCATGGGGTCATAAAAAGACCTGATGTTCCCTAAAACCAAGGCCCTGCATTGATGATTGTATCTCTGGCTTCCGTGGATGCAAACTTAACAATGGAAAACCCCTTGGAGCATAGGTGTATATCACATTCCATGATCCAACTGGTGTAGATCCAGTGAAATAGATCCATTGGCTTTGGCCAAAAACTGTTAAATCGACAGATTAGGGCCTGAGTTTCATATGATTTAACGTATTCTTCTTGTCCTGTAGAATCAATGTTGAGCGCTGGGGTTTTCCCTAGCTGATCTACTATGTATGGCCTAGGTGTATGTCCACCTTGATCTGGAGGGAGCCCTGGATCTCTGTTACCTTGTAGGATGTTTTTATAAGAGTAGCCTCCCTTGGGTTGTTGCTGAGTTTTCCCCTTGTCTCCTCCTGTGGTGCTTGGATGTCCCTGGGGCAGAGCACCTCCTCTCAGCCTAAGATTTAAAGCAATGGTTGTTTCTGGGCTTATATCGTAGTTTTTCAGGGTTCTGCTATCCTGAAGGGACCACCTACCACTGACCAGATGTTGGATTTGAACAGGGTATCCCATCAATGCCCATATTTGCTGTTTCAACTGCATAATGGTGCTTTCTACATGTACCCACACTAGATTGGTTTTCCCCACAGGGGGTTTAATAAAAATTTGAAAACAAGTTGATGTTACCTGTTACCTGGGTTCTGGCTGTTCTAGCTGCCCATGACATTGCGCTGCCTCAAGATGCGAGAAAGGAGGCTGCCTCCGTGATATACATAGATAAGACCTCTTCCTTGCCTCATTCCAGATCTGGAGAAGCAAGGCTCGATCTATGGCTGTGTGCAGCGAGACTATCTTTTGCCATGGGTCCTTAAGGTGCTTCTTTCTTGCATGAGAATCTCCAGTTTCTGCCTGGATCCAATCAATCTGCATTGCAGTGGCATCGATCTCATATACTGTGGTATGCCAATCCTATTTGTTTGCATTGATTGCTGTTCCGAGATCCCGATCTCCTCCAAAAAGGGTTTCCAAATCTGACCAGAATAGGGGTCAATCTGGCAAACGGATGTCTGTAGTGGCGAGCCTTAGTCTGGATCTATGCACTAAACCTTGGAACAAGGGGAATGGTGCTTGATCAGGTCTTAGAGGCAATTGCTTGAACCGCTGGATATCATGATCTGCGTCATAGAAATGCAGATCTGAAATTTGACATGCAAAAACCTTGAAAATTTCTCCATACCTTTGGCAAAGACTGCGTTTGCCCAATCCACAACCTCCATTATTGCTTGAGCCAGCACGCTCGCTGAGCTCGGCCGTGGATGTCCTCGCATAAACCCTCGCCATTCTCGCCTCAAAAATCTCTCTTCAAATTGATTCGCATTTTATTTCTTCAGGTTGGTCTTTTTTATATACATGAGGGAGAGACTGTTCACTTCATCTCCCGATGACTGTTCATATTACTTATTATTTATTTACATTAATTATATTCACCCAATCCTGATGATTAGGTGTCAACATTCACCCCTTAATCTAAAGGGACGTTGATGAGTCCAAGCATCATTCTGAATCGTTCAAGCTTTTCTCTTCCAAGCGCTTGGTGAAGATGTCTGCAATTTACTCATTAGTGGAACAATGACGTAGATGGATTGTTTTGGCCTCAACATGATGTCGAATCAGATGATATTTAGTATTGATGTGCTTCGTTCGATCATGGAACTTTGGGTTCTTGGCCAACTTT